>JANHFX010024658.1:47138-96143 GCA_027560015.1 Chloroceryle amazona
ATGGGGTGGACAACATCTCGGAGGGGACACAACCCAAACTGACCAAAGGGATATTCCAGACCATATGATGTCAGCTCAACAATAAAAGCTAGGGAAAGGAGAAGGGGGGGGGGCTTTCACTTGTCATCCAGAGCAATCGCTACGCGTTTGGAGCCCTGATTCCTGAAAAGGGGCCAGATGTTTCCTGCTGATGGGAAGAGGAGAATAAATCTTTGTTTTCTTTTGCTCCCATCCACGGCCTTGCTTCACTTTTCATAAAACTGCCTTTGTCTTAACCTATGAGTTTCATCTCATTTTCTTCCCCCTGACTCGGCTGAGGAGAGGAGAGTGACAGGGCAGCTTGGTGGGCACCTGGCACCCAGCCAAGGTCAAACCACCACACCAGCCCTTCCCTTTTCCAAACTGTTTGCTCTTGCCTACGCTCTCCCTGAGTTGCAGGAAGACAGCTGCTCGCAGGGCTGTGTTGTGCATCAGGGTGTACTTTGCAGTGATGTAACTGCAGCCAGAAAACACGGCCCTTCTCCCTCCTGCATCCACCCACACTGCCTCCTCTGCTTCCCTCATCTTCCACCTCATCCGAATCGACTCATTGTGCAACCACAGAAACAAAGGTGGAAGAGGGGGGAGTACTATCACCTTTCTTCTGGTGGCAAGGTAACCATCCTGCCAGCAGAGCTGCCAAAGTGCACCCTCAGAGCAGTGGAGAGATTTGGGTCAGCATGTTGTTGTAGTTGGGAGGCAGGTACAACTGTAGACTTAGCAGAGGTTTAAGCATTTTCTGAGCTGGAACCTAAATTTACATCAACAAGTAAGTCAATGCTGAAGTCATGGACACAATGCTTTGAAAAGCAGTGTCTAATCCCATGTCTATTGAGAAAGCAACTTGCTGAGAGTCATGCCCTTTAGTTTCAATAGCGGGGTATTATCAGTTTTGCATAATAAAAGTTCAGTTTTCATTATTAAAAGCTAACAATGAGATTTCACACTCCTGCTCCATCTTAGAATCAGTTACCTGAATTACTTGCAACCCTTTATCCTGTATGAATGTGCTGCTGGCATCCTCTAGCATTATTGACACAAATAATAGCATTTGGAGGAACAGCTTAGGCTTCATTGTTACTAATTCTGCCACACAGAAAAGCTGTAAAAAATATTATTAATACAATGTGGGCAATCTGATTAATTAAAAAGCACTGATTTACACATCATAGAATTCTCTGCAAATACTAAGAAACCACACACAAATTTTCATTATAGAAACTGAGTACAGTTTTATTTTTAAGCTGGATCAAGTCCTATTACCTAATGCAGGCCCTTATATAGAAACCTTCTATTGACTCTGTAAATTATTCACTTCAGTCTGTGAGGATGCAACTCAAAAACATCTCCCTAACAGAAAGGAACCTCGTTATATCCCAAGTCTGCTTGCAATCAGCAGTTCTTTGTAGGCAATAGGATGGTTTAGGGTCCTTTGCCAAATCTCAATGTGTGGCCATTCCATAAAATTGACTAAATCAATTTGCACTTTGAATTCTCGAGATAGTTCATTCTCCAAAGAACTTGCCTGATTCATGTATACCTACTTAATTTGAGATACATGTAAAAAATACACACTACCTTAGCTGCTATTTTTCTTGGGGTTTAGATCTCTTCAAATTAATTCAATTCTCATTTAACTTTTTGGCATGGAAGCTTTGGCTTTGCCCAGTGCTAATTCCACCACAAGTTGTGAAAGGCTATAAAATATTTAACCTACTGCTTCAATTCAAGTACTGCCCTGCAACACGTGTATTCTAATGTATTCTGATGACTGCTAAGTGACTTTCTAAGTGCTCACCTAGCATTAGATGTCACCATTATCTTACAATCGCAGAAGACTTTCCTGAGTGATCTCAATTTCTGTCTGGGTGCTTCAAAGCTCTGGGTTTCTAGCAAGTTATTTGAGCATGAATGTTATGATGGACAACTCGTGATGCAGGCTGTTGATCCAAGTTGGGTGCTGTTGCTTGTGCTTCCTTTAAGAACAAGCTTGTGAACAAGATACACACACTTGCCTGTTTATGCACTCAAGTGCTCATAAAACCAGAACTCCCCAAAGGCTGAGCCATGGGGAACTCAAACAGCTGCTCCAATTGTTTTTCAGCACTTCAGCAGCTGTAGTTTTCTTTATGTCAGTCCTGGTGGGCTGATGACCACATAAAGTAACTCCACAGTCAACAGCCACCTGAGAGAAAAAAAAACAACGTATGGCAACTGTGAATGCTCTAAGGAACTCAGGGACCAGGCCAGAAGGTTTTCATATTGTTTTGTGGATCAGCAAACAACTGGGAACATTTCATAAGCCAAGCTCTCCGGTGGCAGAGGAAGCATATCTGATTTAATCACCCTCCACTGCAACACACTCCAAGTTATCCTCTTCCAGAAGAAGCACCTTTGCACCTAGCAAGAAAATTCAGGTACAAACAACCATACTCCATCTCACCTGGCCTGCTACCTTTTCCAAATAAAGTTACTACTTTCTTCACAGTTTTACTTCTGCCTGGTTTAAGTTTCTTTTCGTGACCTGAGCAACCCATCACGTGGTAGGTGATGCCTGCATTTTGGGCACACATGCAGTAAAAGCTGATGGACATGGCTTGTGAGTTGGCTGCCGAGTGCCTCTGCAGCAAGCAACAGGATCCACTGGGAGCTGAGAGAAGCTTGGTACCATAAAGTTTGGGTCAGAGCTATGGAAAAAACACATAGTTCTCAGTCCAGTCTATTTCCAGCCCATTCCATCTCACCATACGCTCTGTTGAAAACTTCACATTTGCTCAGATATGCTTTAAAAATAACACAAATAATACCGAATGTGAGACGACACCCAACTTTTTGCTACATTACCCACTGAATTCCATAGAGCTAAGCTAAGGCAACAGCCCAGGAATCAGCAGAGAGATTCCTTTTGCCAGTGTTGTCGCAGAGATGACTTTGGATGCACTGGTTAAAACACTGTATCTTGGTTACCTCTTATCTTGGCTTCTCCGTGCAGAACAGAAATGTTTGAGAGGCACAACTGTCCCTTGTTCTACGTTCACTGAGCAATCAGCCCAGCTAATCTTGCTGTGGCCAGTGAGAGCTATTGCCACAGAAGCATGGTGAGAAGTAATTCATTACCTCCTATTGTGTTCAAGCACCTAATCCCCAACAAGAAGAGCTGGTGTTGCCAATCTTACCGGGTCCAAAAGCAACAGGGAAAATATGGAAACAGAAAACAATCCCTAACCAGAATGTGCTTGCTGATACACGCTCTTTTGCAACACTAGTAAGTCTGCCCTACTACCCTAATGGGCCAGCATTTGAGTTCATAACGTTGACTTTTCAATCCTTGAGGAGTTATTTGCCTTTAAAGTTTCTGCAGTTAAAATAAGCCTTTAATACAATCACGACCACTGCCTAAATCAGGAGGGTTTTGTAGAAGAAGTTTAATACTGAGCCCTCCACCTGACAGTTTAGAGCGTACTATTGTATTTTAAAATCTATTGGAAAGGCTTTTTATACATGACTCATTGCTGATAAAAGTAACAAAGGCACTCAAAAGAACACATTATTAAATGAAGTTCCAAGAATTAAACAGGAAAGGATTAAACCATGGCTGTAGCCCAATACATTTGTAAGTAAACCTGAATTCTCAACTGCAGAAGCCTGCTTATTGAATGGAAAAAAATAATAACCCCCACTTGAGTGGTCCTTTATCTTCAGGAAGATAAATACAAGTGACTAACCCTATGGAATCAGCCAGAGAGCATTTTTCCAGTGGTTTTGATCAGTACAAGGCACGTTAGTTCCTCACAGTTGAAATCAGTACAGCAGGAAGATTTAGAAATGTCCTTCCAGCAGAGAACTCTGCATTGACCCACCCAACCGCAGTGCCAGCGCTGAAGACCCAGCGTTCAACTTCTTAACCCCAACACCAGTGGAGTGCTGTGATTTCACCACAGCTTTACTTGGGAGGTTCTCAAATTCTCCTCCAGGTTCCCCAACCCCTGACTTCCTGGCTGCAAACTCTGACAACCTCGGGGGGTTGAGAACAAGGTGACACTTTGACCCTGTGTTTTCCGCTGGTCAGATCCAGCTCTTTGTTGCACATTTGAACCACGCTCCCAAGGACACCAGAAAGGTACAAACTGGTGGGAGGATTTTCTGGAACTGAGTGCTCAGCACCCAAAAGATGGGGATGTTCTGACACACTGCTAGGCAGCATTGTGCTATAGATTTGCTGTTGTCTGTGATCTGCAGTATCTCTTAATTCCCCCTACGAATCTCTGAATTACAGTTTTCACTTCATTCTCTTTTCCCTTTAGTTTTCCTTCTATTGCTTTTATTAAAAGCTTTCCTTCTACTGCTTACACCAGCAAGGTCTGTAACACTCACTCAGGCATTTTGGGCAAGCTGTCTCCCACCACACGGAAAAGACCTCAGTCCTTTCACCTTGCAATCCAGCTACAAATAAATTCACCCAGACAACCCCCTGAGCTTACCTTAGCTAAGACCAGCCGAGGTGTCTGCACCAGCTATGCCAGGAAACCAGCTGCTCTTGAACATCTGCTGTACATAACCTAACTTCTCTAAATTTATCTCGCCAGGGGCAGTATCACACATAGGTATCCATTCTCATCTTTGTTTTTAGCACATTTCCAGGTTGTGCAGCCCCACCAGGCTTCCCCCAGGGATGTGGCTACAGGAAGCAATGAATTATGATGGACCAAATCTGTCGCTGGTTTAAAGTGGCACAGTTCCATCTTGCAGTTTTATATTCCAAGCATTGCAAATAGAACAAAAGGAAAGACGTGACTGGAGCAGCAATAACTCCAGTTGTTCCTCTCTTTTACTACCGATTCTGTTACAGGTTTTGGTGGCATCCCTCCTTCTCCCACACCTTGCTAAGAGGTT
The DNA here is from genome assembly GCA_027560015.1 of Chloroceryle amazona. Lineage (NCBI taxonomy): Eukaryota > Metazoa > Chordata > Aves > Coraciiformes > Cerylidae > Chloroceryle > Chloroceryle amazona. Next base: position 52,071 of record JANHFX010024658.1, read on the forward strand.
GAGGGGACAAGAAAAAATACTGGAGGAACAACAGCAAGGTGCTACATCACACTAATTGTGCTCGACGTCCTGGCTCTGCAAAAATGGAAACTATAACTGTGGTTGGTTTTGTTTTGGCTTCAGGTGTTTTTGCAGCACTGAATCGTTCATTATCTTGCTTTACCTAAGGCATTTTCCAATTAGCTAATGAAGACTCCACTGTCACGAATCAACCACAGACATTTGAGATACTACAAGGTCTGCTGGTTTTCCTTAGCAAAGCTGAATTTCCTGATGCATGCTCAACATGTTGATACACACACTGAAATTTTTTAGCATTTCAGGAGTGACATTTTAAATGCATTTCCTTGCCATAAGTCTACTGACCTTGGTTCTCAAAACTCGAGTCCATCTCTGTGTTCCTTTTTGGTTTTGGAGTTCACCAGGTGAAATTCTAATTTTAAACAAAGGGCCTGCAAAGGTTTGAGGTCAACACTGAAAGTGGATTTTTTAAGTTACGAACACATGGTTTGTCCCAGGCAGTTTAGTACATGAAACTTGAAAGGACTCAAACAGCTGGGCAAGTATATAATTTTCTTTAAATTTTACTATGTAGAAATAATCACTTATGCTTTTAATAAATATACTATTTGCCTTTTTCACATTAAGTTCCCACAAACATGTGCAAATCATGCCCTAAATTCTTTAGTGAAAATGAACTGCCAAGTCCTGGGTATGAACAGAAATAATGGCCAAATATTTATAGTTAAACATTATGTGTAAAATAAATGTATATATAAATAACAATTATTATCTGGACAACAACCCTGGGAAAATTACCAGGTCATGATCCAGACCACTACCAGATTAGATTACTCACTGTGAGGCTAATTCATTATAAGCCAAGGGTGTCATGAGCTGAGAGGCAGAGTTAACCACTCTGTTAAGTCTTAAGTTTTAACATTTCACTCTCGAGTATTTCTTTCTCTTTTTTATTTAAAAGTATGCTTTGAAGTGATATCATTTTATTAAGTAAGAAAAACCACGTGAGTCAAAGATGGGCCTTTACCAACATCTATATATCTGCAGTTAGTGAAGTTCAAATGAGCCTCCCCTAAACTATCTGCATTATTGGACTCATTTTCATAATGGTAATACAGAATTCTGCTGATTTTTTGCATTTATCAAATGTGCACCTCAATGTTTAACTATCTGTAGAGGACAGTTGATTGCTTTGTCAACTCAATGGACTTGAATATTATCCTTTAATTAAAATACATAAAACGTCTTAGACAACATTTTGTTCAAAGAATGAGATCATTTTAGGAACATTCTCAAGAATTCTCCCATAGTAATGGACACACGTGGCACCTATGGCCTAGAAAATAAGATACTTGGGTGTTTGGCTGGTTTTCAAATCCAGCTTTGAAATTTTTTCTTCCTGCTCAAATTTGCTTTGTCAGCAACAGCAGAACTTTCAAGAACATTTCAAATGTTTCTACAACCACCATTGCCAATAAAGACATTGGGATGTTTGCAGACCCTCTGTTCCCCTTTCTCTGATCTAATCAAAACTCTACGCAGAGCTGCCAGGAACACCTCAGCAAACATAATTATTTCTAAACCAAGTAAAGCAATTACTCAGACAAAGAAACTCAAATCCAGGTCAAGAAGAAAATAAGCATAGGGAAGAACTGAGAAAGGCACAGCATACTCCTCTATCATTCTAAGAAAAGAATTTAAATCTATTTGATGGGAAAATGGTGTTTGCAATCATTTTAAAGGCTGATATTTGTGTTGGTTTTTTTCTGAGTAACACTGACAGATGAGCCTAACAATGTTAGTTGTGAACTGTCTGCAGCAATCACCTTGACAAGCCAGGTCCCCTTTCTGCTTTTAACTGATCAATGTAAAAAAAAAAACCAAACAAACAAACTGGGTCATTAATATCTCTTGGTCTTTAATAGCTATTTGGTCAATAGCTCTGGTAACATCTTGGCTGAGAAAGTATTTTGTCTGAAAAAGTAATTACAGTTCCTTCCCACTACTCCACATAGCTGACCAGATAGGTCAGAAGTGGGGAAGACAGATCCCCCAAACCATTCATTTCCTTATGAAACAAATACTGTGTCTGTGTCACGGGTGGAAAGCTGGGAATTATGGATAAATGCACCGCTCTGTTATGCCTGTGAAGTGATATTCTAGATGGAATAGCCTCTGCTGATAATTAGACCAGAAACAATTGTAATAGCATTATAAGAAGGTAGGGATGTGATGAAATACATTGTGTAGGTATCAGGGAGGGGGTTAAGTTACACACTGCTAGCACAGCATCCTCTTCCCAGGAAGGCACCTCGGCAGAAGTTAGTCACAGACACTGCCTGGAACAAAGAGGAGGTATCTACAGGCTCCCAACTCCTGAAAACCTGACTACTCTGATCGTTTAAAGGAGTTATATCCTGGACAGAAATTACTTTTACTGCTACAGACTTCTGTTAGAACACAGCCAAAATAAAAGCCTCCTGGATTTAACTCCACTGTCTTTACCTTGTCAAAACTATTCTTTTAAATAATAATATTGAGACTTGTAATCTAATCAAAATCTTCCAAAGATTTCCAGTGAACAGAGCAAAGCTGTGACTAGCACATGGCTCGTTCCTAGGACACTTTGAGAAGTACACTATAGCTGCAGCTATATTTCACTATTTCTTCACTTTTGTTTGCTTCATTTGTATCATCTGTTCCTCTAAGTGCCCAAAACAGCATTTTCATCCCAACCATTAATTATTCACATTAAAAAAACTCGGCCCCTGTTCTTTGAATTGTCATTCTCCTCACTAACAGAGTTCATCCATTCCTACCCCTGAGGTATGATCTAAAAATACATTGAGATGGAGAGGTAGGAGAACAAGCAGCAGGAAGATGTCAAATCAGATGCGAAGTGATTGTGTTCAGTACAATAATTGGCATTTATGGTCACTTATGGATGTAAGTCACTTTGCTAGCGGTGTTCACAGCTCTGACAAGTACTGTATCAGTAAGACAATAAAACTACAGCTGGTTGAAAAGCAAAGTCTCTGAGAGGGGGAGAATCACCTCCCTCAAGCAGGTCGAGGGAGGTGATTTTCCCCTTCTACTGCACTGGCATGAGACCCCCCCCAGAGCACTGTGTCCAGCTCTGGAGCCCCTGGTACAGGAGAGATATGGACGGGCTGGAACATGTCCAGAGCAGGGTCACGAGGATGACCAGAGGGCTGGAGCACCTCTCCTGTGAGGACAGACTGAGAGTTGGGGTTGTTCATTCTGGAGAAAAGAAGGTCCAGTGTCTCACCATGAGGTCGGCGAGACACTGGGACCAGTGAGACACTGGAACAGGGTGCCCAGAGAGGTGGTGGAAGCCCCAGCCCTGGAAGTGTTCAAGGCCAGGCTGGACGGGGCTCTGAGCAACCTGGGAGGTGTCCCTGCCCATGGCAGGGGTTGGAACTGGATGAGCTTTAAGGTCCCTTCCAACCCCGACAATTCTATGATTCTATGAAATGCTTCTCTCTCCTTCACTACATCAATTCAAGTGTGATCCAATCCTCAATTTTTTTCTTGAACTCAATCCTGACCTGCAGCTCTGCAAGAGGGAGAACAGAGATCACCACCTCTGTTAAGTCTGCCATAAAACACACTTGGGACTCCTTTGCTTTTGCTGTCCACACTGTGGGTCTGTTGCCCAGCTGAATGGCTTAGGTTTGGAGCAATCAGTTGTCTCCTCAGTTAGTAAAATTCAAGCACAGGGTAGTTCTTGCTCTCTGGACCATAGAGCATTCCTCCCTCAGCCTCTGAGGCTCTATGAGCTTGAGCACACGTGGCCATGGCACTGAGACAGGGATTTGCTCCGCTGGCATGCCAAGGCTTTGCAGATCCCTGTGCAGAGGCAGGACCAGAGTTTGCCTCTGCAGACACTGCTGGCTGCTCTGCAGGATCCACTGCTCCCTGTGGCTGCTGCCTGGCCACCCAGCACTGGAACTGGAGGGTGCACACACCAGGACTATTTCATGTGAAGTAGATAAGGCTCAGTAAACCAGGACAGTTTGTGTTTCTAACTAATAGCACAGATGATGAGGAGATCTCCCCGGGAGACCAGCACCTCATTAACACAGTCAAGACTTAGACTGAAAAGACTTCGGACTCTGCACATCAGCTGCATTCATCTGAATTTTATGCCAGTCCCCTTTTAAAAACCACCAGAGAACTCTTCTGACTTCTGGGCTTAAAATAATTTCACCGGGAATCTTTCATAATTAAAAAGAATGTGTGTTTTATTTATCTGGGCTTTTTTATTATCCTTCCAGCAGAGCTTTGTTTCTGTAATTTATTTCTTTATTTCTGTAAATCCACCCAAGGGCTCTTTCTGTAGCTGTATGGGAATATTTGCATTTTAAACTGACAACCCTCAGATCATAAGAGGTCATCTGTTTTAAAAAGCAATCACAAAGGAGGTCAGTGAAAGTACACAGGGAAAGCTACAGCAAGATGGTTTTCTATCAATAACATGGAGAGATTGTGGAATAAACAATGTAGAAATTAAACTACTTCTGAACTATAGCTAACATTTGTCAAACTGCCTTTGTGTCTACTCATCTGCTCTGCTTCTTATAGGCAAATCTGCCTCTCACTGCTGAATACTACGATAGTCAGCAAACACAGATAACCATGGTTTACTGGGAGGTCCATTTCTGAGATAGAACTGGGCAGACATGGTTTGAAGTTTGGCTTTGTTTTTTTTTATTCTGCCAAAAATATCAACATTTCGAAAGTCTACCTGTTCCGTGGTAAGACAATGCAAAACCTTTCACAAAAGAGAATACTATTTTCTGCCAAAGCCACCCCCACTGTGGCTCAGTGCTCTAGCCAGGGCTACACAACTGCCTCTCTTCTCCTTTCACTGGCATGCTAAATGATTTATCTCTAATACAGACCAGCTTCAACAGGAGAGGGTGACAAATTCCCCCCAGTGTAACAGGTTTGGTGGGGATCTGGGTGATTTTTCAGCCTTCCAAGCCAGAGACCAGATTTTTCCTGTATTTTGAGGAATAGGCACCTTCCAGTGAAAATCATTCCAGTAACAGAAAAGTGCCTATCCCTGACTCCAGCTCTAACTCTGGATTCTACCCCAGCTTGCTATACCTGTTTGTCCCAGAAGCTGGCTGTGGTTGACTGTCTTACACCAAACACACGTTATACTAGACCAAAGATATTTGCCAGTATCTACTCCAAGCCTATAAAAGGAACAGTAACCAGCAAAAATGAGATTTTAATAGGGTTTGGCATCCAGGTCTCGACAGTACCAGGAACAAGATTTTAGTCTGCCCTTTAGTTACAAAGTTCCTGTAACATAAAAATGATGTGAAGGCTGAATTTACCCTAAGGACAATTTACAGCAAGATCATTCTAGATCAATAAAACCTGGATCAAACTGCTGAGTATATTCTCTTCAACATCTATCTACTTCATTTGGACACAAAAGCACGTGCCCACATGGAGCAAAATTCTACTGACCTCTGCAAGCTGACTCAAGCTGTTAGTTCCCATCTCTTGCTGAATCGAGGGTGTAAATACGAGTACCACGAGCTGTTCACCTCCAACACTTTTTTTTTTTGAACATTGTTACTTTTACATTTCCAATTTCTTCTTGAAATAATGTCCAAAAGATTTTTATCTGTACCTGCTGGTAATTTGCTCACACCTATTATTTGCTCACGTATTACATTCTAACAGTTACACAAACCACTTCAATTTGTAGAGCAAATACATCCAAGAGCTGGTCACAGAAAGCAATAGTAAGACTCTGAACGGATTGGTCTTGAAATTTAGAAGCCTTTGCATTAAATTGTACACTGCGTGCTCTGGGGCAGTGCAGACATTCAACGGTCTGAGAAATGTCACAACACAAACATCATACTCCATCCTTTTTCATCCAACAGACAAAGGGACCAGACTGGCAACTCTACCCTGTAGTTGTAGGAGAAATGTTTGTGCATATCAATATTAAAAGCATTCTTACTGCTATCTCATCTAACTGTTACTCTGAAAAGTGAATTTTCAGTCCAAGATCTCCAGGCTAAGACAGGATTTTCTTTTGTCTTGTTGATACTACCCTATGGCAGATCCCTTGCAAATGAAACAAAACAAATTTTCCTTCCCTAATGGAAGAACCTTTGGCTAAGACAGACTGAGGGATCAGGTAAGACTTTCTGCCTTTCAGTGGGACTTTGACTGTGACCTTTCCTATTAAGAATGGGTAGAAAATCACTACTTTGGACTTTATACAAGAAAATAAACTTTATCTTGGATGTTTTCCATAGAATTCAGCCATGTCTGGATTGCTTTTGTTAGAAGAGTTTCAGTGATTGGAACATTACTGTATTATTACCACACTGTTTTAACTGGAAAGTTTCAGTTTTCTAAGTAAGGGCTGTTCTTTCTTTCTTCTGAAGGATATAAATAGGAAAAAAAGCATACAAAGGAAAGAGTACCTGTCCAACATTCTTCTTTATCACTCCTCAATAAAGAATCATAGAAGCATTGAGTTTGGAAAGGACCTTTCAGTTCAGCTGTTAACCCAGCACTGTCAGGTCACCGTTACACCACATCTATACATCTTTTAAACCCCTCCAGGGATGTCAACTCCACCAGTGCCCTGGGCAGACTGGGCCAGACCTTGACAACCCTTTCAGGGAAGACAGTTTTCCTAATGTCCGACATAAAACTTCCCTGGTGCAACTTGAGGCCATTTCCTCTTGTCTTATCACTTGCTCCTTGAGAAAACAGACCAACCCCCACCCCACTACAACCTCCTTTCAGGTAACTGTAGAGAGTGAGGTCCCCTCTGAGCCTCTTTTTCTCCAGGCTGAACAACCTCAGTTCCCCTCAGCTACTCCTCTAAGTCTTGTTCTCTTAACCCTTCATCCAACATCCTAAAGCTGCCAAAACAAGAGATGCTGTGATAGTATCAAAGTAGAACTCATGGCATATTTGATCTGCAAAATAGTGCCTCACTGGAGCAACCTAGATCACTACGACAAGATTTAATCTTCCAAGTATTCTGCTCAAAGTCCTTGCCCCACAGGAGTGAGTCATTGAGTAGAGACCAAATCCACACGTCCCCCAAGAAACTTTGAAACTCAATGTTAACCACTTGTATTCAATTCCCTCAACAGGAAAGAAAACGCTGAATGCCACGATGTTAAAGAGAGGCCTTCACAAGTCAAATATTGGAGGCAGCTTCTTAGCTGTTTCCCAAAGCTGAGCTGGAAACTGTTTAGTGAAGCTGCCAAGCGAGTTCTTAAGTGGCCCCAAACCCAGGCTGGGCACCAGAATGACCTGCTGTCTACCAAGAGGTCACGATCAATATGCATGAAGTTTAGCAACAAGATCTCAATTGTCCAAACTCCACAGCAGTCCAGTCCAGGAGAAGTGAGAACCATGAAATTTCACCGAGACCTCGGGTGCTCAGCTGCTCGTGCCAGCGCTGAATCAGGTTTCCCGTGCTCTTTTTGTGCCACATGAAAAACTTACATGCTTGCCACTGGCTTTCTCTTTTTATTTCTGTACCTTAGCATAAAACTTGCCTCCTGATTTTCACTTCTCATCTGTAGTTGGTGCTGGATAATTCAACACTGCTCCATTCTGATGTTAAATTATCTCCCAATGGCTGACATATAATTACATGTAATTAAATCTCTACTCTGAGATCAATCTATTAATTGTTTCCAGGACTGAACTCTTTTAAATTGTATTTTCTTTGCCATCACATAAAAAAACAACCCAAAATCAAACACATGAAAAAGCCAATCACACCTTTAGCATGCAGGTTATGAGTTTAAATGACAAAGCTGAGTGCAGATGACATCCAGCCAACCGGTCTGTCACAGGTATCGACGGGGCCACCACCATATACAAACATCACTGACTTCTGTCACTTAGCCACTTTTTCAGCGTGGGTCATAGTGAAGAAATTCCTCAAATTTTTTAAAATTTGTGGTGAGGAGGGAAGGAATTTAAAGAGTCTATAGGAAGCCTCACCAGAAAACATGATTTCTAATCAAAAACATAAAAAAATTCATATGTTTCTGACCAAACTAATAAATCTTTCCTCAATGGAAACTCAGCTCATATTTGCAAACCCAAACATTAATTTTCAGAAGTCATACAATCCAGGAGCAAATACTTCTTCCCTCATTTAGCTGGGATTCTACTACTTAACAGCAAATCCTTAAATAAATGCACTGAAGCACCACAAGCAGCAGCTTTAATACAATGCTGGGGATGTAGATGGGCATGTATGCAATCATTCTTTCCCTCAGGTGGCTGGTGTGCACAACAGAGGGGAAAAGGAGGGAGGGCTTGCTACTAAGGTTAATTATGTACACTCCTAACGGTTTCTTTGATAGCATAAGGAGAAGGGTTGTATGGAGATGTAGTGTGTAAAACAATAGCCATCTTCAGCATATGGCTTTGATCCAGCCTATACTTTAAGGTGCTGTGGCTCATATCCACACAGCACCAACTGAACTCCCAAAGCTACACCCGCTGCCTGCAGCATCAGAGTTCTGAAGGGTTCTTTAGGGGCACTCTTTCATTTTTAAGTAGGTCTCTCTGGAATTCCAAAGGTATCAGGTCCCACTACACAGTTCAGCAACTGTGGAACATACTCTTCTTGATCTGGATGGCTCTTTTCCCTTACTCTCCAGTAGGTATGGGACACACCGAAGGTATTTCGTGACCACTTGCTTTTCAGCAACGCATCCTGGCTGCTTAATGCAGCACCAGAGATGGTCCCCAAAGCCCAGCAGGTATCCCTTTGGCTGAACAGAAAACTGGGCTGAAAGCCTGCACCTGACAGCTTAGTCTTGTGCCATCTGAGAAGTGGTCCTTGACTGGAGCAATAAATACATCCTTCCAATTTGTGGAGAAAAATAACTATAGTTTACTGCTGACTACCACAGTAAAGTCATTTCAACCGTTGGAGAAGGCTGGTGATGTGTAAGAACTCTCCAGAAAATTGCCTCTTCTTGTTGTCCGTGTGCGTTCAGAAAGTACTTCCAGCACTGAAATTCACTAGGTACAAGTCTAAGAGTAGGAAGCAGTTTTCCTAATTCCACTTTTCCCTTCATTCTGTGTTTCAGCTAGAATGAGACTGTCATCAAACAAAGGCAGCTCAGGAGTTTTCTGCTCTGTTTCGTGGCATTATATCATGTCTGCTCATTGGTAGAAAGACAGTCCCCTCTCCTCTCCCTTGCGATTAAAGATTTAACAGCTCATGATATTTATACAGCCAGAACTCGAAGCAGAAGAGTAATCTAACCGCGGGATCCTACATGGCACTGATCTCAAATCACCACAGAAGACATTCCTTTCTACATATGTATATTCCCATAACCCCCAGGAGATGTTTTAGTGACGTCCTTTCTGGCACTAAATGTGCAATTCCTTCAATTAGTATCAGCTTACTAAGTTGGCCTCTGTGATCTTGCAGAAGAAAAGCCATCTAGGCGTTATTATATGGCATTTTAATAACTCTGGCAGATTGAACACAGCTTGTTGCTTCAATTTGTGTGCTTCCTTTTCATAACAAATCGCTTACTATGGATTATATACGTACAAAACAGCCAACGCTAACCAATAATTTTTCTGTTTGCTGGTACTGGTGAAAGGCAATGAAACAGCTTCACTTTCACGGAACATCATGAATTCATTGGGATCACATTTCCTCTTCATAACTGAAAGCTGCCTAACGTCTTTTTAAGAAATCCTTTCTGAAACTGAACTGGAATAGACTTTATCCTCGCTAGAAATAAGAAGGACAAATATTATCTCCTTACTGAGGCATCTATTTCATTAGATTCCTGAGTTTACTTAGTTAAATAGACTTTGCTTTGTGAGCATCTTTTAAAAGCTAGTACAGTCCTCTGTGGTGGCACCACTGAGGTGAGATTTATTTTATCTAAGTACAATGGGTTAGTGACCGGGGGGGAGGAACGCCCTGTGTTTAAAACTAAATTGCTTCTTCCCATCATCAGTGTAGTCTCTCACCTTGTGAGAACAGAAATGAATGCAAGTTGTTGTATCTCTCAATGTATCTGGCAGTTATTAAGAGTTCTCTAAGCCCTGATGCTTGTTAGTTTGCCATCAGCAGGTCCTACAAGAGCAGCAGGTTCACACACTCTGTGGTGCGTGGTGAGAGAACAAGACAAACCAGGGAAAATTAGAAATTAGAGAGGTTCTGACTGGATACAAGGGAAAATTTTCACACCACAACAGCAATCAAGAAGAACAAGTTCCCCAGAGAGCTCAGGCTGTCTCCACCACTGGAGGTTTTCAAGACCAGACTGGGCTCTGCTGCCTGATGGAGAAGCTCTAGACCAGGACATCTCAGTGAAGATTAGTCAGCTCAGCACCTCCTTAGCTGCTTTCTTTCAGAATCATTGGGCTGTGTACTACTCTGCATCACCTCTTCTCATACAAAGATCACCTCCATAATACTCTCTATCTGCACTACTTGACTGATGTCCCTACAGCTCCTCCTCTGCCTTTGTATTCTGGCACTTCACAGCCAAGAGTCAGTACTGATGCACTCACTGACCAAACTCACGTGGCTGTATTTCGTAGAGCACATAAACTATGGATGTTTACAACAGAAAGATAAACAGTTTCTATATGAAACCCTTCTGTCTTCTGCCAAATGCCTGTCTTTCAGCGTCAAGAAAGGCAGGGGTTGTTTACCCATTAAAAAAATAATAATGTAAACTGGAAGAGCATGGTCCAGTGTTGTCCTTTGCTGCTTTTTCACAGAATCACAGAATTTCTGAGGCTGGAATAGACCTCCAAGATCATCAAGTCCAGCCTTTAACTGATTTACCTTCAGGAGCAGGGAAGAGACCAGAACACAATAACACTGAAGGTCCAAAAATACCCCAGAGAAAGTGAATGTTCTCCTCCCAACCAGCCCAGCTCCACATTTTTGCTTCCTCACATGAAAGGATGAGCTTTACTGAAAGCAAATTATCACATTCTCTCCTTAAATCCATCACAGACCTGCACATACAAACTACACAATGTTCTCAGAGCAGCCACTGTTCATTTTATCAGACAGACCTAAGAAGAACATGAAGCAAATTGAAACTGTGTCGTCAAGTTCGGGTTCAGCAGGATGTGACTCACCTAGACAGCTGCCTGACAGCAGACCTAAATTTGGCTCAAACAGGGAAAACACTGAGTTATCTTCATCTTTGGTTTCCATAGTCCCTTCAACCGTACTCACCATCACCTGACTGGGACCCAGATTTCAGAGGTCGGCAGTACAGAAGTAAAAGGTTCCAACTGTAACTGCACAAATGTTATCCACCTTTTGTTCTTGTCCTCGCACAACCTGCCACCTGCCACCCAAACCGGGGTGTCCTGGCCACACAGTGAGCTTAAATGTAGCTAGTGGTATCTGCTAACTGTTGCCTCATCTCCTCCCTATGGTTGACTGGGGTTGTGCAGCAGGTAATTAGCAGCCTTATTAACATTTACATGCTTACCTAGCAATGAATTTTAACACTCCTTCCTCATGTGCCCTGATAGGACACATAATGTGCCATTCAAAGCCTGTCAAAGCTCCGCACCGGGCAAATTTATGTCGACAGGCACTTCCAACACAGTGTATTTGTTTTAGTCTACAAGATTTAAAAAATAAACAAACAAAAACCCCACAAATAATGTAAAGAAAAAAATGTATATAAATAAATCACCACAAGTCCTAGAAAATGCCCTAAAAACTGCAAAATACTGCAAAATCACATAGCATTTTACAACTTAGACTAACAAGCGTAGCTCCAGGAATAGATTACACTGATGGCACGAGAATAACAGAAGCTAAACACTTATAAAGTGTGCTAAGGCTAAATGATTAGCTCTGTTTTCCATATCCAGATGGCTGCTTGCTAGAGCCTAAGGAAACGAGAAAGGGGACAAGGAAAGTGCTAAACTCATAAAAACTGAAAGTCTCGAAAGGAAAACATTTTGAGAAAAGGAATTTTGTGATTTGCCACTTCCTTTCTCAGCCAGCTTCACAGACCCTGAGAGACTAACAATCCATGACATGATCTCCTCAAGCCTGTGGACAGGTGTCCCCTAATCCCTCCACTTAATGCAAAATTCCAAGAAAAACAAGTAAAGGACAGAAGGAAGGGAAAGAAGTGTGGGTTCCCACCGGGTGTTACAAAACATCCTTCTCTCATATTCCCAGTAATCTGGTTTAAAAGCCATTTTTATATGCAAGTTTTAAACCTCAAAATGTTCCACCTGAAATGCCCTGAGAAAGTGAGTTCAATGTGAAAAGCAGTTGTAGGAGAATCTCCTCCCCTGCCCCCACCAAATCAGGGTTCTACACATCAAACCTGTAGACTTCAGTCATCCAAACATGTTTTTAACTCCTCACTGCACTACAAAACCAAGAGATTTGGAGAAATGAGAACAAAAGCTTTAGCCTGTCTCCAACTTTTTAATGCAATACCCATTGCAAGGTCTTCCACATTCCGAGAAACTCGTCCAGATAAAATCCGGCCAGACACACCTGAAATGGTGATGGGAACTGTAGCCATGCAATGGAAAGCTGGCTTTCACCAGCACTCTTTCTACTTCTACTGCCATCAAGACTATTTCTAACTGGCAATAAGCAAAAGACCATTTCATTTGGAAACTCAGGAAATTTCCTCGAGAGGCAACAAACACAAAATTCCCTAGAGTGACTTTCACTAATGTTTTTCCTTCCCTGTTCCAAATAAAGCTAAGTTTGATCTCCTGATCTAACTTTGATATATAGATTCCAACAGAAATGGCTATAGCTCAACAACCACTAAGCCTGACAGGTGAGAAAATGGGTAGACAGAAAAGCAACAAATATTACAGTGGCTTAAAGTATACGTAGAGCTGCTCTTTATAATGCTAGTTCTAGATCCTGGTTATAGATACTACATCTGTCCACAAATCTTCACTTAAGAGTAAAAATAATGAAAGCAGTTCCTGAGGATTTGATGGGACAACCAGTCAAGTGTCCAACAATGCTTCAGTTGCTACTAATGAGGAAAGAAGATCTCTAGCAACAGGGAGAAAATTTTTCCTCCCCTTTATCTCCTTTTCCATGTTTTGCATATGGTCTAATGCAGTAGGGAGTCAATCTGGGTTTGGTTTTCAGCTTTAATAAATGGTGAAACTGGGCTGCAGAGGAGCTAAGACTATGGAAGAAAAGATGTGCTTCAAAGTCACTAGTACACAACTTGTTTGCACTTGTAACTACATTTCAGTACTTCCTGAAATTAAAAAATCAAGAGTATGGAAGATTACTTTTCTGAAAAGCATCCTGAGAAATCAAGCTCATATAGCCTGCTTATTAAATGTAGTACGATGAGGAGCTGACCACAGAAACAGATGGCTCAGTGTTTGAAACATAGCTGTTTCGAACAAGGACATGCAAAAACCTGGAAGGGGAATAAGCTTTTCAGGTTTATTTGTGTTTTAATTTATAATCTAGGCAAACATTACCACTATTTCCCTCCTTCTGTGGTGGATAGACAACATCAGAAACCATTTTAAACTTCGCTGTGAATAGCAGAGACTTAACAGAGATCTCTCATATAAATGGAATTAGTATAATAGATATTTTGATCTGAAGCAAGTCACTGCTCTTTAAGACACAGACTTCCCAATGCTGTTCTTACAGAACACACCCTTTTATTTACAGTGCAATTGTAACCTGTAAATTGTCTCACTGACCTAGGAGTGCCATGACCCTTTGCTTAGAAAAAAATCACATGAAGCTGCTACACATCGTGGTCTTGCTTCAGATTTGTTTCTTCTGAGGAACAATTTCTCTGCCAAGCTTTTAAAGCTTTCTTTTTCAGAGTCAACCCGAAGGTTGATACTGTTCTAACAAGGGGTTTGGGTTTTTTTTGGTAAATGGAAAATAGAGCATTAAATGCAGCCAAGAGCCTGGATTCAGGTTACCATCTGCAGCCACGTCAGTACCTGCTGTGATCTCATTAGGTTTCACACATCCAGCACAGGCAGGCTGACTCAGCTCTGGGACCAGCCATTTCTGCTCAGTTCTTCAGAAAACAGCAAGCCTGCAAGCCAGCCCAGTTCAAGAGCTCTGAAGCATCACACCACCTGACTGTCAGGGGCCGTATGCTACCAAAACTGTCGCCACAGACTAACTGCATCAATAGATTACATTGATACCATCTTCCTTAACAAACTTCTTTATGTATGGGATAATTACAGCCTCCAAGTAGATATCATTTGAGGCAGTTGAAGTTTCAGACCCCATACTTCAGCTGGAGGTGGCCAGGTGACTGGCAGGTGTGTCTCCATTACCATGTCAGTTCTGATCAGGTCTATATGATTCAGTTAAACCCCAGAGCATCACCATTTCTTGCACTCCCAACTTATATTGCAGAGCAGACTCAGAAGCAGTCTTTTCTTCCAGTGAAACTAAGGAAATTTAGTCTTTTCCAATGAAACCTGGCATTTAGTCCCCAAGAATGCACCAGAGCTAATCTGAAGTAGAACCTCTAAAGCAACGATAGCGTGGGCACTGTATTAGCAGCACCATCCTGTCCTCTGCAGATCCATGCCTATTGTGCACTGGAGACAAAGCTGAGGAAAAGGGACTTTATTACAGAGATCCCAAGCACTCACTACTGCTAATAACAAAGTCAGTTATTTAATTATCTTCTCATTACCAGCTCACATTTTCCTACAGTAAGGCTCAAGCTCATTTTTGCTTACTGGAACATCACACCAGAAATGGTGAGCATTTTAAGAGTATATCAAAGTAACTTCAAATGCTCACTCCTTAAAAGGAAAAATATTTGATCAGATAAAACCCAATCCAGAGAATTACAATAAAATAAAAAGTACAATAAGAATCCTGGTTATCAGCTCCTCTGGCAGAGCCCAAGTGCCCTCTCTACTAACTGAATGCACAATCCCCATTCCAGAGTAATAATTTCATATTGTTTCAGGCTGCATTTCTGTGGCAAACTGGTTTTAAAGGTCGAGCTTGTTTTTCCTAAAGAGCCTGAATGCCAAGCAGCATAAATGTCTCTCAGCTTTCAAACAGCATCATGAAATGCAAGAAGCATCGAGGAAACGGGAACCACGGCTTCTGCCAGTTCAGCAGCCCGAGTAACCTTAAGCTCAGGTTCACAAGAGATCCACCAGATTAATTGGGGTGACCTATTTTCTGCTACAGAGTTAAGAATAAAGCTCTATCTTGAGTTCGGAGCTGTTTACTACCGCCGATATTTAATCCTCTGGCCTCCTGAGAAAGGAGAAAGAGCAAAGAGAAAGGCATCTGCAGGCATCACCAGGACAGGTTTATTTCTCACGTTGGGAGAACTGGTGACAAGTCCAGCCTATAAAACAGATGAAAGGAATAAAATTTGCCAACAAGCAGCTGCCACGTTTGCGCTGGTGGTGCAGCCTGCCCAGAAAAGCTCCTCCTTTTAAAGTAATCAATAACATGACAAACCTTGACCAAAATGTAGGTATGGTTGCTTGATTAAACACAGGAATTTAAATTTTTATTTTCTAATTTGCCAAAATGTGTTAACTACATTTGTATATGGCAGGGTTCGGAGGTTTCTTGGGTGTTTTGGTGGTGGTGGTGTCATTGATGAGGTTTTGGTTTGGGGTTTTTATCCTTTATTTTTACCTTTAATTCAAAATATGAGGGGGGTTTGTTAGTCTTTTCCCTGCTACTTTTCCCAGTTTCCTACCCTTTTCAAACCTGAAACTTTTCCACATGTCTCCAGCACTGGGGAAGTTCAGAGTGACAAAGGAAAAAACCACCAGTGTTCCCCTTCATGCTTTCCTAAGCCATGCATATCAGCAATTTAAGTGGCTTTATAAAAAAAAAAAGTAAAAATTAAAACTAAATTTTTATTTATTTTTTTTTCCAGAGAGTTGATATAGAAAATATTTTTCTTCCTTTTGCTTTTCTTAGTTTTATTTTGGCCAGAAAGGTGTTTGTTCTGGAAGTTAACTGTGTATCCAGCAACACACCACCAGCAAAAAGGGCTCTGAAACAGAAATACTGATCAGAAATACTGAAATTCTCCCCACTTCCTCTCCATTACTTTTACAGTAACAATGGCAATCAGCATTTCAATCACTGTACATTAATATTTTGCATACTGCATTGTTGCCAAAAAATCTTCAGCTATCTGTTTCTATAATTAATTTGTAATGCCAACATACATTGAAATATTAAACTTCTAAGCAGAGTCATGGGGTGGTCAGAGCCTCCTTTAATTGGACAGCCTATAATTGTAACACTTCTCCATCTTCCACACTGGAATTATTCCATGAGTTCCTACGAAACAATTTTCAACCATGAAAACTGTTTTAAAGCAGGAAAACAGAACATTAGAATTGTATCTTCTCAAACGGCTCCAGACCACAAAAAGCACTTCAGAAAGAAACATCACAAAAGCCAACACAAGCCCACGGAAGTCTCTGCTTCGACACAAAGCCATTTTTGGAAAACATTCACTGGCATCCTTCCAGCCAGCTGGCACTACACAGGCTGCTGTACACTTTGACAGCGATAGGAACAGATACAGTTGTATTCTGAACACTTCTTTTTCTCCCCAGGGCAATGTTGCCTCACGTTAAAGAGAGTAAGAGAAATGATACAAAGTTTAGCTTGTGGAGGCTGCGGGTGTGTGTTCCAGTTTGGATTCTAAAGGGTGATGGGAAATACTGATAAAATACAGAGGGAAAAACATTGCAGAATCATGGAATGGTAGGAGTTGGAAGGGACCTTGAAAGATCGTTGAGTCCAACCCCCCTGCCAGAGCAGGGTCACCCAGGGCAGGCCACACAGGAACAGATCCAGGGGGGGATGGAAAGTCTCCAGAGCAGGAGACTCCACAACCTCTCTGGGCAGCCTGTCCCAGGCTCCATCACCCTCTCACAGGGAAGTTTTTCCTCATATTGAGGTGGAACTTCCCCTGTTTCCCCTTGTGACCATCACCTGTCGTCCCATCCCAGGGCACCACTGAACAGAGCCTGGCCCCTTCTCCTTGACTCCCACCCTGCAGAGATTTGTGAACATTGCTCAGCTCCCCTCTCAGGCTGCTCTTCTCCAGGCTGAACAGCCCCAGGGCTCTCAGCCTCAGTTGACAAACTAGAAAGATCTTTTCACCCTACAGAGCTTCTAGTTGCTCTGCCAACATAGAATGGTGCATTGATTTATTACTTTATAAGAATTCCTGCAGAACAAGCTCTGGTAAGGCTGCTGGGCGATTCCAAAACCAGTTGCTATTCAAAGTGCCATGTCAGAAACTCTGAAAAGAAATGCCAGCAAAATCCTTCAAAACCATAATGCTCTGGTCATTGTATTTTCCTGACACTTTTGTAACAAGAGCTACATATTTTCTAATTTTGAGCAAACACGATGTTCCAACTCTGCACTACTGGGCCTGCAGAGAGCAGACTGGAAGGGGCATTCATATTGATTGCTCACTGAGCTTTCAAGGGTAGCAGCTCTCTACAGACCAAGAGTTGTCTCTCTAAGGTGAAAGAAAGGGACTCAACAATACAGCGCTTCAAGAAAGCGTTGCACTGTATTTCATACAGATATCTAAACCTCAGCATTAACAACCTTTGATTTTAGCAAAACCCTTGCTCAGTTAAACATCTAGTTCATTATGAAGGAGAAACTTAGGATGACAGCAGTCTCAGACCACTCCTGAACCATCCGAAGGCTATGAAGTCACCTTTTTCACCATGAGGGAAAATTTTGACTTGTAACCTTACCTTTCTACAACATCCTCTCCATTCCAGCAGGTTGAGCTGTCTCTCATCACCAGGTCTCCATCACACAGCCGCTCTGCTATAGAGGCATAAAAGGTTCGGGATCGCTTCATGTAACTGATGAACTCTCTGCAACACAGGAAGAACACAGTTAACAAGAGAACAGCACGATTATGCTTCAAGCCCCCTGTCAATCCTCCACAAGGTTAAGAGTTTAGAACCCTTAGAGAAATTAATTCACCCAAGTTGATTAATTTCTATTTCTAGTGTTTCTACTCCTACGTTATCATCCAGTCTTATTTAGGCCAGTGTTAATACACATAAGTACATACACAGGGTGGTTTTAACAAGTTACCTTGACACCTATTATCTCTGTATCAACAGATTAAAGAAAATAAGGAGAAAACATCATTAAAAGAGTGGGCTTTTTCTGTTACTGGAGGTGAATATTCCTCCATTTCCTGCATATTGAATTAAGAACATTGTCAACAACCTCCTAGGTGGAAAAGCTTCCTAAAGCTAACGTCCTGTCACAAAACCTGCAAGATGCTACAAATGCACCACACATGCATCACGAGTGCAGAAACTCATCTCCTTGAGATATGGTGGAGCCAATTTCTCCCCATCATCAGCATCCACATCACAATCTTACTAGAGAGACATTCCACTCATCATATCTGCCACCTCACCTCTTAAGAGGAGGCTGTGCCTCATACTTTGGCAAATAACCAAAACTTCTGGCCAGTACAAACAGGTTGTTTCTGATCTGGTGTGTGTGGAAAAAATGCCTTGTGGGCAAACTGCTGCCTCTTTTATAACTTGATTATACCTATAATATATGTATCTGGCTCAGGTAGTCATAAAACTAAACAAATGTAACAAATGTCAGTTCAGTACAAAACTGAGAGTACTTCAGAATGAGATCCTACCCTATCTCCACAGCTTTAGAAGCTCCTGTGTGGTATAAGATGCTAAAGATACCAAAAATAAGACACAGGACACAAAAGCTGAGCTAGAGCCACCTGCTTGTCTCAGCAGTCCCACAACAGCCCCCCTGGGAAGGCCCAAGGAGTCGTGCTGGTTTATAGTGTTTGTGCCTGGCAGGCTGCAAGGGGACACTGGGGCTACAGCTGGATGGAGCTTGGCACAAAACCAGTCAGGATTTATTATTCTCGGGGAGGGGAACGGGTGCTTTACACCATCCCAAAGCCCACTGGTAGGTATGTACTGGTAGGTAGGGTTTAGGCAGTGGACAATGCTCCCCACAAATGTCTTTATGCTTTCTCCAAAGTGTGTAACCATCCCATTTATCTTACATGTGATGAAATCCTGCTCTAGATAACTTATTCATCACGTGGTCCTGACTTAGCTAACAATGCAGGGAAGCTGTTGCTTTAGGCAAAAGAAAAAAGCCAGAGTTTTGGGCGCTTACGATGAGGGAATCAGTATTTCTACCTCTTGACTATTAACATAAATCTGAGCTCTGAAGTATTTATGCAGCAAACTGAGGCCCAGGCAGAAGACCCCTGCCTGACAAAACAGCCAAAGGCTATCAGTTCTTGAAGGGGACACAGATGCTAAAGATTTTATGGTTCTAAAATGGAGTTTTCTTTGTAGGAGGAAAAGAAGACCCCTTTAAGAGTCTAAAGCTCGTCTTAGCTCCCCCCAAGAAACTCCTTTGCATTTTCAGCAGAGTGCAGCTCTGACATTTCAAAGCAGCATCTTAACAAAGGCAAAAAGTCCGTGTCCAACTCTTACCAACTGAAAATATTTACTTTTCATCAGTATAAAACTAAAAACAGCAGGTAAAAAAATTGTACAGTTTCCCAATGGCCCCCAGTCTAAAAGCAGTAATCAAAAGTACACCAATTCCTAGGTTACAGCCGAGACTGCAGCTTACGATGGAGATGAGCTACAGGTAGAGACAACAAAGGATGTCACCTTGTTTTCATTCTTACCGAGAGATTTTTTTCAAACTTCTTGATTTGTCATTCTTTGAAGCTTTCAGAGGCAGAGAACTGGAATAGGCCGGGGAGAATAAGCATCAATCAGGAGAGGTTGGGGAGGAAGGGAGAAGCAGGAATTCAGGCAAATGAGGAAAAGAAATGAGAAACAAAAGAGAAAAGTAAAAATTATTTGAAAGAAAGCTCATCAGGCACATGCACAGGATAATATAAGAAAACAAATAAGGAGGAAAATTGTCATGAGATTTTTCCAAAGTATAGATGCCATTAAAAATGTCAATGCAATACTGAAAAAAAAAAATAAAATAAAATACACCAGAGATCGTTTCTCCCAATCGTTTTCAAATAAGAGCACAATTACAAATGCAGCACACACAGCAAAAAGCTGAAAATAAATTCAGTGCTACTCAAATTAACTATAACTGATACCAAATGGAAGAAGTGTAAATATATCAGGCTATACAAGAAGACAATGGCAAACAGTTTAGAATGAGCACCATGGGAAGGGGGATACCAAGGAGTAGCATTCATTTTCTGGTACAATGAGCAATTTGCTGTCTGTTAATAATGGGATTGCTGATATTTTTTGCTGTTCAGTTTTGGTCAGATAGCACCATGGAAATAAATAAATAAATATCCAGCTTTGCAAACCAGAAGAGAAAGACTCTAGGGTCATAGTGCAGGAAAACCTGTGGAAATAACTCCGGTAGTTATCTGGTGCAAATACATTTTGTGGACGTGATATCTTGAGGTGCCTTCATTAACATTTAACATTGTATTGCACATTAAGATCCTGATGCAATTTTCCACTTACATGATTTGATACTAGATTCTGCCCTTTCTTATACCCACACTCTCATGCAGAAAGTAATGGTGAGAGCTGGAGTGATGCACTCCTGCAAATAGGTTCAAGGATATTTGTCAATCCAATTAACTCTGACTGGAGAGAGTGAGCATCATCTCCAGCAGCTCTGAGGACATCCAGAGGATGGTGGCTTTGACATTGTGCTTTCTGGGAACTAACAGCAGGGGTGGCCGAAGGAGAGGGTGGACCTGTGCTGATCAATAGGTGTCACCTAAATCATCACTGCAGTAGTGATTCCAACACAACCAGTCGAAAAAGGAAATGAGACTTTGGAACTGGGAAAATCTGGACCTGCTGAAACTTCTGCCTTGGCCAGTAAGTCAGAAACGTTTGATTCATTTCCACAGTAAGTTAATTTGCGTCTGGCATTAATAATCTGTGTTGTACTAGCAGTTTCATACTCAGATTTTAATGGTAACATGTTATGCCTGACCCAATAGATAGTTTATTTTAAATAAAATAGATGCCATTGACTTCAAACATTCCCCCAAACCCTCAAAATTCTTAAAGACATATAAATATCCGTAAGCCCCCAGCATAACAAAGAAATCCCAGCAAAATATCATTTCAAAGCCTGCCTCCTCCAATTAAGGACCCAGTATCATGTTATAATTCTTTGTTAAACGGAACATATTTTTATATACGGCTCTGCAACCAGTCTGTGTTTAGTGGTCTGAAATATCACATGCAGCAGACACTCTAAAAGGCAGGTATTCAACCTCGCTAGGAGTCCAGACCCTGACCAGAATAGTATTTTGTGCTGAACTCAGCAATAACGTTCCAATTTACTGATTCTGTACATGCCCCCTACGTTCCCTGTACCATCATATGGTTTCCATTTTCTTGTCATCTCTACTACATGTTATAGTAACCTCCGTATGAAAAAAAGACTCCAGCAGCAATCCTGCCAGTTTCAGTTAATCCCTGAATACCGCTGTGTAATAAAAAAAAAATAAATGAATTAAAAAATTGCTAATCGAATCTACACTTTTCAGCTTCACCAGAGGAAAAGGTTTCCTACAAGATCGTGGAACGTTTATTCATATTTCAGCTTCTTACACTATTATCCCTGACACTTGGTGTTGCATAACAAAAAATATGCAGGAATGGAATGCAGCGGAAAATGCAGATGGGAAATATCCCAGGGACCCATGAGAGTAAGAGAAGCAGTAAAGGGTTCAGCTACAAAAGAGGATCCAGCTGCCACGTGAATTTAGAGCCCACGCGGGACCACACCGGTCAGATGAGCAGAGGGGGAGAACTCCTTCCAGCCAAACCCAGAACACACACCCGAAAGACAGACCAGGGGTTTCTCCCACAGATGTGCTAACCAGACTGCTCTGGTCCTTCTCTTTGAGCTTGGGAATATCTGACACTTTAAGGGAGCGAGCCACAGCTTTTCTGTTTACTCGGGGAGCTCTGGCACATTCCTTCCCTTTTTCTTTCCTTATTCTAAAAGGCAGATGTCATATTCCGTGCTCCCCTTGAATTCAGGATCATTTGGAGGGGTGTCTACTACACAGACCAGCTCCTTCAGGCCAATTCCTTGTGTGACCTTGTACCTAAAGTGACAGGCAGCTGATCTTATTGCTCTTCATTTTTTAACTCTCCAGAAGGAATGGTGCCAAAAAAGCCTCACGTAATTACTCTCATCATCTAGATCCCCTGTAGCAGTTCTCCGTCACTCTAAGTGCATTTTACACAACCCACTGCAGGAATGATTTCACCCATCTATTATAAAATTTTATTATCTAAAATTACTTTTTATTGATATCATATGTGATTAAATGATAGATGATTAACAACACAGAGATGTAGCCAATCGCTGCGTATTTCACTCCATTAACTGTTTCACAATCGTTTCCAAGAAGCAAAGCATAAGTTTCATACCATGTGTTTTATAGAAAGTTGGGGAAAATTCAGAAATATTCTTCACTTATTAATTATGGCATGGCTCCATCAATCATTTCTGATTCGGAGGCTCTCCACAATACCTACCCACACTGGAATAAATTCAGTAACGTTTTATGCTAATTATCTAAGGATGGCCTTCATTTAAATCTTTTTGATAAATTAATTTTCATTGCACAGACCAATTTTGGGAAAGTAATTTAGAGGATATTAGTTTTAGTATATTTTCTTTTCCATCTACAGGTCTTACATTTTAAAAGGCTAATATCCAAATAATTCTAAATGGCTGGGAAGGGGAGGGAGCTGATCCTCAGTTGAAGAAGCTCTGCTGTGGTGCCATTAAAGACATCAGTTTTCATCTGTTTAAGAGGTTACCTGTGCAGAGGTTGGTGATTCTGCCTTTTTGGTTGCCAGCATCCAAGTCCCAGTAAATCCAGTGAGTTATAGAGAAGATTGCCCAGGGCGTTGTGCTTTCAAAAGCATATTTCATTAATTGTACTACAACTGTTCTTTGGATGATTACTGCTGAATTTATTAATTTAATTTCCTTAATGCTCTTTTCTCTGACTTACATGGTAAAAATTGATTAGCTCCAAGCACTAGCAGAAACTGTTGTGTTTTGGTTTTAAATTACAAAGGAAGAAAAATATCACTATCACTGAAAAAACTTGGCTTGCTGCTAGGACTTTCATCTTCTAAAGCAGTGTTTATTTCATTCATGGAAGCTTAGATGAAAATTAAACCAGAAATGGATAAAAAAATCTCATCTTCACAACTCGAACTCCAGAATCCAGGCGATGGGAAGTTTGACACTGCTGCCTGTCACTCACCTATCCAACAGACAGACCCCCAGGGACTCCCGGGGCAGATTAGATACTGTTCTCAGATAGAGGAGTAAGCCCAGCACGATTCCACTCACTTTGTTGAGGTTGTTCCAGATTAATACCGGTGTTACAGGGAACAACATCTTAGCCAGAAATATGTCACTGTGATTTTATGGTCAGTTAGCTCTGATATCTACTCATATTATCATGAGTGGAATTGCAAAGACACCCTTCCCTCCCCTCTTCCAACTTACAGAAAAACAATCCAGGAGCTACAGGAGGGAAAGTGAAAGAAGAAGTAGGAGATGTGGGAGCAGGGATTCTCATGCCAGGGCCAGCAATTCAGCTGTCTAGTGTCCCAACTGGCAGGCAGCTGAAGAACAGAAGCCAAGATGGACACAAGAAGTTTAAATGTAAATGCTGCAGCTCTTGCTCTGTTATGTAGCAGAGAAAGGAGATTGGAAGGGATCTTTTACACGCTCCCTTAGCCCTGTGAAATAAGGGACTGACTTTGTGTCAGGGCTATAAATCTTTCCTTTTCACCCCCTTTCCAACTTCCCACCTCTGCTCCTGGATAAGCTCATATCCTTAAAGACCCTTTGTACAGCTGTATTTTAAGCAATTTCAACTCATCTGTGGAAATGACTCAAGACTTTGTTGAGGAAAAGCTTTTCTCATTTTCACTGAAAGTTTCTGGAAATAATGAACTCCTTGGTGCTAAGTAATGACATCAAGTCTGGCCTGTAAAAAGCTTTTCTTGGAGAGACCTGCACAAAGACACCTGCGTAACCATCGGTGATGGCAATGTCTGGATAGCACACAGACAAGGTGACAGAACTGTGGCTCTGGATTAAGTACTACGGTGAAAAGAACCATTAACACAAATTGTCAGAGTTTATTTCAAAGCAACTGTTGCTTCGGGTTACCTTCTTTTGTTGTTCAGACTGGTGTGAGCCATCACGAATGGCTGGGTTTCAGTCGCCTCCTTCACTGGCACTATATTGTCCAATGGCAGGTTCCCCTCTCGTTGCTTGGGCTGTCCACACACTTTATCAACCTGTATGGAAAGGAAGGGAAAGGAAAGCAGGGTTTGAGTGAAGAAACTGATTTACAGTTGCCCAAGGGGCTGCTTGTTCTCTGTGGTCAGTATTTACTGCAAAAGAAGGTGTCTGGGTGAGAGAAAGAAAGGATTTTTCTTTCCAGGTCCTGGAAACTTGTCCCCTGAATTAGAATGACCAAAGTAGGAGAGAGTGCAAAGAGCACTGCTACTAGAACACCAGCCATGGATCTGTCCCTGGATACCTGGACTACAGCACACCTGGAAACTGGCTGAAATAGTGACTGGTGGAAGAGTTGCCAAACAAACTTCTGATTAGAAACATACCCGAGTCTCAAAGTACACAGATTTTGGTGGAATATCTTCTGCCCCGTATACAGAGAGCAGAATCTATTTGGTGTTTGAAGCAGCTTGGATTTGGGAGATGGCCAAGTCTTCCAGCATTTAGCTAGACAATGTTCCCTTAAAACAAGGAAACGAGCGAAAAAATCACCATCAGTAAAGTCTTTTCTTGGATAAAACAGAATGAAAGGAGAATTTCCAGGCTTGGGAATCATCACTGCCTTGGAACCTGGGTTCAGAACGGTGACATTGCTCAGCTGTTTGTCCTCACTGCCCTTGCTGAAGCCTCTCAAAGGGGATCTAATACACAGCCAGAAGAAAGCAAGCTTGTGTTTATCCTTTGTACACCGTGGATCTGATACTGAGCCTGCATCCTGCCACATTTATTTGCTGTAACAGATTTAAGTGACAATAGCAAGACAAACCTCTTCCCTTTCTAATCCACAAAGAAGTAATCTGTAATGTTTTTACCTACACTTAAATCCTCAAGCAAACATGAAAAGAAGACAAAGGAAATCCTATGGTGGGCATGGTACAATCAGAGACTTAAATCACACAAAATCCATCATTCCATACAGCACTGAATTTGTTATCCCTCCTGCAGCTTTCCATTATAACCAGGGTGAGATGGCTTCTCGCTGGTCTGGGCATTTTACTGCATCTTTAAAACCCTTACTGAGTCACAACTCCCTAACTGATGAATATTTCAGACCGCAGACGACTTCAAATAATTTTTTCTGCCCCTTTGCACCTCTAGGCTGTATACGTCAGCGCAAGTACAGGACAATTTTCTTTACCTTAGCCCATTTCCTCCAGGAAAACTACTGCTATGTAAAGCTAAGATATTTTCCTTGGAAAAAATAGGCCAATTGAACACATAAAGTTGGCAGCTGTATAGGCATAATGCTCGGCATCAGCTTTAGTTAGATGATTTACAGCCTGGTCCAGTCCAATATGCTGTGAAGAACCTAAAACTGTAGCAATTGCATGAGAACATACTGGCTTAATCCTGCCCTATCTCCAGCAGGCAGAGCAGGAGCCAGCTGCCTCACTCAGCACCACGCACTGTCTGTATTGTTCTGGTCTCACCAGGACTAGCACAGCATTGTTTTAAAATGCAACTTTGTGAAATAATCTATTTTTGTCCCTTCTAAATGTCTGGGGAAAAAAACAACCCAACAAACAAAAAACCACCCAAAAAGCAAAACAAAACAAACAAAAGAACAACACGAAAAAATAAAACCCCAAACCCAAACAACAACATACTCTGCGCAACTGAAAATATAAATCCAAAATGACTTTTTGAACCCTTTGGAGCTGGACTGAGGGGATAACACAGCTGGACCACATTCCTGCACAGGATGCTCCCTCTTCTGTGCCCCAGGTTTCCCAGGTCTCCTACAGCCCACAAACCAAATTCCCAGCCCAGATTTCTGCAAAATCCATCTTAGATTACATCATGTCACTAAAGTTCCTGTCTTCAAATTACACCCACCTCACATCGAGTCACTGTGGTTTCAAGACAGTTCTAACCACCTACCAGCAGAGCAGCTGGGAAGAGCAGCACGGTTCTCTCATACATCAGCAATGAAAAAAGCCAAGTCTTTGGGTTTGTTTTTTTCAGTGAGAAGTTTCAAAGAGATTTAGAGTTGTCACTTTTGTTGCAAATCGATAGTTTAAGCATCCAAATGAAAATATTCAGGTTTTGATTTGTATTTTCTATACCATAGAAAGAAAATGACTTTGTCAATTACAGAAATTTCGTTATTTTCTATGCCAAACCTTAACTGTTGGGTTTTCTTTTTAAACAGTAAGAACAGTTTCCTGCCTATCAAACAAACCCACAATATTTTAAGGAAAAACTATTCCTCAGTGAAAAATTTTAACCCGTTCTACTCCATTAAGAAGCAAGTAGTTTGTTAAATGAAAGGGTAAATCACATTCACACTTCTGTTGTCCTGTTTATTTATTATATCATATCTATTATTTCTAATATGAGTGGCTTTAAAATGACTGCATTTTACTGGGAAGAAAAAATGGGTGAGGCAGTCCCTGCCAAACAGCATCTGACACTGAAAGGATGAAAAAGTAATGGGAAACTGGTGCAGAAGCACAAAGAGAGTTAAACAGAAACCTGTTTTTTTTCCCTTTTTTTTCCCCTCACATGGACTACTTTTGACATCTCATCGAAATGGATATTTCTCTGCAAAATAAAATAAAAGGCTACATTTTACTAGCTAATTTTGGCAAAGCTGGTGTTGAAAACGAGAACACTCACCCAGAAAACCACCCCAAACTTCCACCTAGGATATTTATGAAAAATGAGTTAATGCTGTGTGAGTTATAAACGATGAGATATGCCATTAAAATAAATAAATAAAGCTTTCTGGAACAGCAACATCTGGAATCTGCTGCTACAAATTACCTGTCTGTTAACACCAGTAAGGAAGAGGGAGAGTTTCCCTCCCTCCCTCCCACCCTAAGGGCACCAGACAACTGCACTGTCAGTTTAATGCAGAGCTCGTGAATCAAGTCTCAGCACCCAAAGGACAAATGGTGCTACTAAAAAAGGTGACTGGCATTTTAAAGATTTATTTCCTCCTATGTGTGACTTACTGCTTCCAAGGTCCCTTTTAAACTGGAAGTGTAGAATAAGTGATTTCTTTCTTTCTTTTTAAACAGAAGTAAACATTCGCCTAGGGATGCTGGACAGGAAAGTTTAACACAATAACAAAAGGTATCAAATATTGTGAAAGGCAAGAGAACTGCAAAACATCAGCTGGAGATATCTATGATAAAATATAACAAACAATTGGTAGAAACAGAAAACACATTACTTTTTTCCTAAATTCACTTTTTAGTACTCGGAATAATCAGTATACAGAATGACTAGGCTCATTTATGTCTTTGATTTTAAAACTTAGAAACATAAGCCTGTTGATCTTAAATTACAAACTGATAGAAAATCTCCTCTCCCTACCTAGAACACCACTGGGGTCATTCCTCTTGTCTCTCTGATACTATTTGATCAAGTCTGCCTTGCAACAGTGAACACCTATAGCTGAAAACTGATATTCTTCATACCTAATTATCTTCTGAATCATCAATAGTATTTCCCATTCTACACACTTTTCTTTGAATTAAAGCTTTTTTACTTATACACCAATGATTCTTCTGAAATATCCATCTTTCTGACGACCGTAGCTGCATTTCTTCTCCTGTGAACTTTCCTTTGTAATGAAATACAGAGTCCCATACACATGGATTATTTGACCTCTCACTATTTGTTCTGTAAAAGAATGACCATTTACAATTATTGCAGAGGCTTAACAAAATAAATTGAAAAAAATCTCATCCAAAATCTTTTGAACTCTTGCAGCTTGAGCAACCTTAAACATTGAGGTCCTATTTAATATAGCTAATATAATCAAACAAGGGGAAAATGTCATGCCCTTCTGGATACCGAGAGAATCTTATCTCTAAAGCGGGAGAGCTTTTCCACTAGTTCAGAACAGTCCTTTTCTTTGATTCATAATGGGAAGCTTAGTATTTAAAAATACAAGACTTTTCTAGCGATTAGTCTTTGAGTTATTACATTTTAGAAATTCCTCCCCCCCCTCCACAACCTGTAGTGAATTCAGCTTTGAGAAACCCCACCATGGGAGTGACCACCTCTGACTAACTACACCCCTCAGCCCAGATTCCTGTATCCACGAACATATTTCTTACCAGAATCGGAGTTTACAGATTCCAGCTGCAAGGCTGAAGTGAGGGAAGCAAGAAATAGCAAGTTACGGGGAAATCAGGTTTGAATTTTCTGACTCGTACGTTCCCCGTGAGATGTAGTCACTTGTGACTGTAGTATGGTTGCAAAAGGTTCATTTCCAATGCTCAGAAGATATGAGGGAGCACAGTTGATAAAATGTAAGCCAGGGCTTACTGCTCATTGCCACTGCCTAGTGCTCACTGAACAAAATCTTGCACTCAGTGAGGAGAGAGTAAGAAAGATCATTAGGAGAGGAGAGCAAATCATCTTTGATTTTGCTTTCTAAATATTCTCTCTCTTGCAGAATGAAGCATTGTGCTCGTAGCAAAGTTCAGCAACACATAACTGCAGGATGATTAGTTCATTTTCCTACAGGAATGTGTTGTATTTCACTTGGGAATGGAGCATTCTCCTCTCTCTCATCATGAATACAGTGAATACTTTACTGTAAATTAATTTCCTATTTCTATGATAATTTCCTACAAATCTTCTACAAACTGGCAGATAGAGAAGCTGATCATTACTGGATACTAGAGATTCCTCCATGGAGAGCAGCGTTATAACTCCTCAGGGGCAGAAAAATCTTCTGTCGAAGTTGACACTTACTTAGACAGCAAAGAATTCAGTCATGGAATTTAAATCCGTAAGAAGTGAGGCTCTGTGCGTCCTCTGCTGCCTCTGGAAATACCTGGCTTTAATCAAGAGATTTGAATTACAGCAATATTTCCAGGGTCAGCTGTGGAATCAAGATACAAATGTGCCAGAAATAAACAACAGCCCTGTAGAGGGAAGAACTCACACCCTGAGGAAACACTAAGAAGCTATAGGCATATGATGGAAAAATACAAAGAGATTGGATACAGATTGTCTTGAAACGAGTATTCAACAGCTCTGAGCATTCACAAACTCTAAGAATATCTTCTTGCTTCTCTCTAACTGCAGGAAAGAGTCTGTCACAGGCGGTATCACTGAAAATACCTCCTGTCTCAGGAGGGTGTGGAAACAGTAACTACAAAATACGTGGATGTCAGCTCACAGAGTTGTGTGACCACAAGTTATAGTGTAAGACCTCCTGTTTTTCCTCTGGGAACTCCGTCCCCCATACAAAAAGGGAAGAAAATGTGTCAGGTTTATTTAGGGTGTCAAAAAGCTGCGATTCGAAATCAGTAAATCCAGAAGGCTTGTGTAAATTCCCTTGCTTAAAATGTGGGCTGCAAACTTGAGGCAGTTATTTGAAGGTTGAGGAAGGATTAAAGAAAAAGAGAGATCATCCCTACGTTTTTTAATTGAAGAACACATATCATCACAGAAGTTCACAAATTGTGATGGCTTCTTTAAGAAAATACCTGGTTTATTGCCTCAGCTTTACAGAGGAGTAGTCAAAAAGATCTCTGAAGACTTCCCTGACTGTGTGGTAGGTTCAACCAGCTCGGGAGCTAGAATAGTAGCATGTTCACAGTCCCAAGAACCCCATCCCAAACTCAGAAATGCATTGGCATTTTACAGGGATACAAATGAAGAGGAGTGTATGGGGAGAAGTAGAATTAGTCAGGGATTTTCAGTATTGCCTAGGATGTCAGCTCACACAAGCTTCAAGTCAAAAAGGGACAGGTTTCAAGAGCATAGGATCTATAGAAGAATAATTTACATGGCTGCAATTAATTTCCTCATATATATTTCTAAGAGTCCAACCTGAGGTGTCACAAGGCCAAGAGGTACTGCTGGATGTCCTTACCCAAAGTGTTCCTTAAGGATGCTGTTCATCTATTCCACAATTCATCTTTTTTCCTTTTTAACTAAGAAGGCCAAGTTTCCAATCTACTAAACATATAAAGATGAGCATTCAGCAAAAGTGGGGTAGCAATGGTATTCTGCAAACAGCCCTGAAATTGGTTCTTGACAAGAGAAAAGGAAGTGCTGTGTTGCAAGGTTTTGTGCCTGAGGGAATCCACACTGTTGTCTGTTGTAGGTTCTGACTGCAGCAGAAGAGATCCTCTCAGGCATCGATGCTGGGCACACACAGGGATCAAATTCTGCAGCAGTTACTCAAATTAATCAAATTTTACAAGACCTTCTCCCACATTAAAACCACAAATGAGGAGTAATAAGAATTTAGGGCCTTATTCTACATGGTCATTAAGGAAGTAGGTAGATAATCTGTACTGAGCTGAGCAACTGGGCACACTATAAAGCCTGCATCTGAATGAATGCAGACATACTGGTTTCGTTCACTGGGACGGTAGCTGTGGATTACTGGAAAAATGTAAGATAAGGAAATACCTGACACAATATCAACTATTTCAAGAATTCTATACAGCTTATATATAACAAATTTTCACCATAAATGGCAATTATATGCTTTTCTACTCTCACTGGCTTTTAAAATTGTAGACACTGGTCCAGATATCAAACTACACAGTTTATCTCCACATGTACAATCTTTTAAGTCAATAAGTTTGCCTGTTTTGTTAAGATTTTTTAAAGCGGTTCTGTTCAAATTGCCAATATATTTCTGCAGCTGAAAAGAGAAGTGGTAATCATTTCTAAAGTAAAACCAAAAGATCATCAGCTCCTCTCCTCCCCAACAATACCCCCAAGACTCAGAAGTAATCTGGCCTTTGTTAGTTGTGACATTTGTCCTTAGATATTGACAACCTGGAAAGGTTAAGCTCAATTTTATAATTAATTACCATAATCTAGTATGGAAGGAAAATTCCATTGGGAATCGGTTCAAGAGAATCACTTTAAAAGCTCTCAGAAAAATTAGGTGACTCTAAAGAGAATATAAGAAGAAAATTAATGAAAATATTTTATTCAAATTTCCCTTTTATCACTTTTCAACTTAAGTACAGTATACCAAAATGGTATTGTGTGTTATGTGTTTATTATTTACTCCTATTCTTAAATGAAAGCCGTTATCAAAATATTACTGGAATTTCTTTTATTACTTCATGCATAAAACATAGCCAAGAAAAACCCTCCATCGTTTGTTCTTCAAAGGTTCAATAACCAAGTACGAAACGTAGTAGAGAAAGAACCCACATCTTACAAACATGAAAAGGAAAAAGACACTTGTACCATTTTAGGGCTTCCCTACTACGCAGGTGTTGTACGGACTAAACCCCAAACTGCTGCAGTTATCCCTGCTGAGAGAAGTCCCTAACACAGACTGGTTCCCAGTGCAAAAGCGGTACCACCAGCATCACCAGCTGTCCTCAGTGCCTGCTGCTGTCCCTCTCGAGAAGCCAGGGCTGGCATCACCCCACCTCTCCTGGCAGGACCCAGTGGTGACATTCCTTAACCCTCTACAGTGAAAGCAGCCAAGCGTCAGTGCCAGGATTCAGCTGAGCTAACAGGGCTCATTTTAGAGATGGCTCCATCCCTGAGTGTGGTGAGGGCTGGCAACAGCCAGCAGCAAGGGTCTGACAAGCAGAAGGGATGGTTTGTGCCCATGACAAACAGGTGACAGGCAGGTCACCTGCTGGCACGGGCAATTCTGGAAAGGAACGTCTTTCCTTAGACCTGGGTGCCTTCCTAGATATCTTTAGTCAAAAAACAAGTGTGCCATTCTTCAATTTGCTTTCAGTCAGACTGGAAGACAGTCACACCAGGAGCTATAAATAAGCCATTTTATTCTCCAGTTTACTTTAGCAATGTTGATCTCTACCTTACTTCTTGATGATGCCCCAGAACTCTCTGAGACAAGATCAAGACTCATTTCACATGGGCATCACCACTCTGATATTTAGGCAGAAGCCCAGACAACCAAAGCAACCACCCTAGCAGGCCTTTTGCAATATTCCTTCTCAACACAGCTTCCAGCTGAAGTGTTCTGTCTCCAAACTGAATAATTTCTTAGTAGTTTTCACGTGGCTGGCATTATGCAGCATATCCAGAGGAAGACAATGAACAGTAACACAAAACAAGATCCATTTTTGCTTACTCCATGACTTGCACGGATTTGGTGTCTGTAAAAGATTACATTAATTAAATAGTTAATTATGCAAATAAACTACATAACTGTTTGCGCTACAGGCTCTCAGATAATTTGAAATGCTTTTCAAAACCATTGTGTGAGGGTCCCTCTTCCTCTGCAGGGTGCTTGAAAGCAGGGCTGCACGAGCTGGGGACAAGCCCCAGGGTGGTGAAGGGACAGGCAGAATGTCCACACCAGAGAGGAGGAACCTCAGGCTCACAGGCTTGGCAGCTCCTGGTCAAAATCTCCCTTTTCTCTGCAGGGAGATAGATCCCAAGGAGTAAGTTTCAGGAAAATAAATGAAGGAAACATTCCTTAAGTAAAAGAGTTTACCCCAAAGCTCGCTGAGAAAAGCTGCTGCAGCTTCACCTTTAAACTGACATCTGGGTGTGTGCAGGGGGATATTCAGAGGGAAGAGAGCATCCCTATTGGGGCTGGCTAATGCTGCAAGTATGAGCTAGATTTTAAGATACAAGCAGTCTCATGCATATCCTATATATTTAAGAGCACTGATACAGCTCCTCTGAAAACATCTGCCAAAAATGTTAACCAAGAGCAGGAAAACACCAGCTTTTAGCAGTTTTTTTTAATCCTTCCACAATTGGGGATTTTTTTCTCCTCATCATTACTACAAGCAGTTAGTTGGACAGGTGAATTCCCTCCACTTTCTCTTTCAAAAGACATTAAGAAAGTGACCCAAGAAGAATATGCAGGTAGTCAGAAGGCCATTAGACTTTCACATTGTCATATGAGCTGAAATAATGTTCTAAGTGTATGCAATCACTAAATAAACATGTCAATAACAACGCCAAGACCTCCAAAGAAGGTCAGCATGACCTTCCATTCTGTATCTAACAGGAACAGAATTATTAGTAAAGGCTGGTAAACACATTTGGGGATTCTTTTTTCCTGGGATGCATAATTCCAATCATGTTTTGCTTACAGTTGTCAAAATCAACATGTTTTCTCGTGCCTTTTTTTTTCCCTGAACACAAATAAGTAATTTTAGATGACACTGAAGACTTGAGTAATTATTCAAGACCTGTAGCATCAGTGTGCAGTGCATTTATCAGGGGCAGCTGCTGCTGCCCTTGTTTAAAATATTGAGAAGACATTTTTCACGTTGAGACAAGTACATGAAATTTATAAGCAAGTTCTAAAACCTCCATGTCCTAAGGAAGTCACTTCTAATGCAGTAGGGATGTGCTGCTTACATTGGGTAGCAAAACAGCTGGATTTCCACTTTACCTTAGGACCCGAGGCAGATGGTAGTAGGAGAAGATTGGGACCCTGCACAGAGTGCAAAACCCAAGCTTCTCCTGGGGGCCTGAATCGTCACTTCTATTGGGACAGGCTTCACTGGCAGCCACAGGCTTCTGCTTTCTGAACGTGTGTGGCAGGCAGAGTCCAGCCTTGTGTACGTGGCAAAAGGAAGGATGATAGGAGGAATTTACTACAGCATTTGACTAATGTGGATCTACCTAGGACTATTAAACCATTAATGTCATTTTATTGCTTGAGCATTTCTGCAGTTGAAACTAGAGGAAGATACTAAATCCACAAGTTTAAAACCCAAACTGCACATCAGACCCTTTGACTATCAGCAAGACTGAGCAAGACGTTAAGTACAATTGATTTCCTAGTAGAAGCATCTTGTTTTCAAGAGTCAAAGGCCAATTGATAAATAAAGAATAGTCTCAAGAAGGCACCGTCTTGAACTCCCTGCTGTCTACAGAACTCCTTTTGGCCGTGCTCAGAGTGCGGGAATGGTACCGCTACAGCAGTTTGGTGCTAGGGAAGAAGAACCATATTAAACCAGCTAAAAACCAGGAATAAAGATGCTTATAACAGATTCAAAACCATGACTCTACATCATTTATGGCTGTCAGGCCTTTCTCGTTCCAAACATCATTTCTGATCCATGCATTGTTAAAAGAAAAAAAGGCAACAGAAGGATCCACTTTAAACCATTATATCTAGCCAAGAAATTTTGCCATTATTTCTTAGTCTAGAAACAATTCCCTCACTGATGGCACACTGACATCCCTCAGATCTATTCATGTACTTGTCTGATCCTTTTCTGATGAAGTTCTGCAACAAGAGCGACAAAAAAAAAATAGCCTTTCTTTTCTTTTGAAGTTTCTCAGACTTTGCATAAAATCTCAGAGAAATACTCATAGAGAATAGGAAGAAAACCAGAAAGGATGGCTTTCAGCTGGAGAGTAGGAACAGCTTAACATTTTGCCTTTTAAAAACACATCTTAATCCAAAATAATTCTCCTTTTACGATGTTAAGTCTTGCTCACTGTAAGACTGACAAACTCAAGCAGGGACATCAAGTGTAGTCAACAGCGAGTTAGAGTCGCTTCAATAAACTGGGACTGTGTCCATTTAGCAACAACTAATCACCTTTTGCCAGCAACTGACTGAATGTGAGTTACCAGCTCTGACAACACGCTGAATTAGTGTTAGCAGTGCTGTCAAGAATCAATCACGCTTTACCAACCATGCAGTAAAGCGGCACAGCGCGTATCCTATCGCATAAAAGGCAGCACAGTGAACACGTGTGGAGATGTAAAGCCCAGGGAGTGTATGCAGAAAGCTGACAGAAAATAGGGATTCTCGACACAAAACCTGACTTTGCATGGAAATATGGAAAAGAGGTCCTGAAAGGGCACGCGATTGGGTATCGGAGAATTTTAATTGAGTCAGTAACATGGCCTAGGGGTGAAGGGTGATGGTATCCTGGAGGATAAGAGCAAGGAATTTTAAATGTGGATGTCCCTGCTGGACGTGAGGGTCCTCAACTGCAGCATCAGAAAGGGACCCAAACCAAGCAAACACCCGAAGCGGGAGGAAAGAACAGGCACACGTGTGTACACAAACCTCTACGCTTTCTCCAGTGGCCAAGGACTTTAGTAAAGACTCATCTCATGTCTCTTGAAGTCAACAAGGCAAGATTAAGATTCAGGACTTTTTTTTTCTACCTTCCCTATAGGACATCAAGTGCTTCAGCCACAATACCAGATAAAAATTGAGCCAAGAGAAGTATTAAGGCTGATGGCAATTGCTATGAATTGCAAGTAAATTTGCTATTATTCCATACACATTCTAAGCATTTCAAAAGAAAAGAAAAATAAAATTGAATTTTAGGAGGGAAAATAATTCCATTTAATTCAGATAGCTCATGAATAATGATTAAAAAACCAGAATGAAATAAAACACATTATCAAAAAGCACAGCAAAAGTTCCTCATCAAAGCTTGCAAACCTATAGCACGGTACAGCATTCAAAGGACAATTATGTGCTCGGTGAGATGCTTCTGGGAAGCACTCTGCTCACTCCTAGCTACAGATTTGAGTGGCATTTATCAACACTGTAACCTTCCTTCACGTCCCTCCCCTCCCTTACAGTCACGGCAGAGTCACAGTATCCCCATTTTTCAGACAAGGAGGCTAAGGTGAGAGATTCACAAATCTGATAAAACCAGGTAGGACAGGCTTGGAACTGACCAACACCTGACAACCAATTTAGCTCTCTAATGATTAAATCACATTCTGAGTTCAAAAGCTCTGGCAAAGCGCCTGCATGATTAGATAGTTGCCTCCCTAAAACTTGTGGATTTGCAGAATTGTGCTACAAATCTCACAAGAGTTTGTCTCACAAACATCCCCCTGGATCCAAGGCTGCCTCTGCAGACCCAAATCCAGGCATGATGCACCCAGTTAGTGGCCAAGACCACCCAGCAGGCCAGCATAGCAACAGGAGTTGGCAATCACCAATGCAACCCAGTGTATTGTTTAAGGCTGTAATTAAACTGCCCTGAATACACAAACTTGTTTCATTCAATAATTGTTTTACTTGCCTAAAATAGGAACTGGAAGCAGTTGATTTGGGCTATAGGGTTTGTGCTCATCTGCTCTTCAAAACATGTACCCGAGTTGTTCATTAATAACATGCATTTCTTTACCTCCTTCAGCGCACTAGAGAAGAGTTTCATTTCCCTTTTTTTTCCTGCAGCCTCAGGAGAGCATCAGTGGCTCAAACTGAAGCTAAATTAAACCACTGGTCCTTTCAATGCCTGAGCCAAGAGACACTGCCCTGAAAAAGCAGGCCCACGATAATGTAAAGCAAAGGAAAAAGTAATATACTGCTTAGGGTGCTTAGCTTGAATCCCAGTCTCTACAGCCCGAGCTGGTGAACTGGCACTCTCAGATGGCACCAGGCTGGTGTCTGTGGTAAGGGCAGATCCATCAGGTTGCGTGATCCAAGTGCAGGACCTGCTCAGCTGCCCTGCCCCGGTGCTCCCGCAGAGCAGAACCTGCATCTCACACACACCGAGCAGATTGTGGTCACCTCCTGCACCCACCTACGCCTGCAGCACTGGACCCTGCTGCTGAACGGGTACCACAGGTACTGGGCTGCAAAAGGACCTGCCCTTCCTACCAGGATGCTGCTCTCACAGATGCGCTTGGAGCAGCAGCCCCGTTCCACCGCCTCTCCCCTTGTCACGGGGTTCCACCTGTGTCCAGGCTCCAGTGGACCCCATCCCTCATGACCAGTGTTCCACAGCAGCACGCAGCTCACAGATGTGACACCAGTTTCATAAGTAACTAGCCTATGAACTGACAGTTTTGGGAAGCCCCAGCTTGCTGCCTTTTTCTTCACAGCGTCTTCAGTGGCATATCCAACTAAATGACCATTTGCAGAGGCTTAATGCAGAACAGGAGAGCCTGCAGTTATTCATTCTCCTACCTTGGTGCCTACAGCTCTGCTTTCTTTCTTTGACTTCCTTATTTAAGGATCAGTGTAATATTGATCCAAAAAGAATCCAGCGAGATTTTAATCTTGCAAATTCTGGGTTATGTTCTCTCAAATTTAGCCAATAAATCAGCCAAAAGCTCAATTTTCAGCACTTGCTGGGATAGAACCTAAGGTCTCATTTAGAAGCAAGCTCTTGAAGCAAGAGCTTGGCAGGCCAGTGAGGTCTTATCACCTGGCTGTAGAAAAGAAACCACAGCTAGGAATTTTTTATGTACCCAAAATAATTTCCTTACCGCACAGCAACTACCGTAGTTACAACTTCATCTTCAACTCTTGCAAGGCACCAGGACTAGATATAGGCAAGCAGCTCACTGGTAAAATCTTGTAGTCTCTTAGCAACCAATAAAAGCAAGTAAAATAATCACAAGTATTTTTTCCCATTTCTTAAATTCCAACATTTATTTCCTTCTTCCTTCCTCAGTTTCTTTCTACTCCAAAATCTGCACAGAATTTCCCACTTAGCACCAATAGTTTCACTGATGTCAGCTCATCGGTCTACTTGGGGCATAGTTGGGCCTGGGTTTGAGCTCATATTGAACTGAATATAAAATACGCTGAAAACATCTCGAGTGTCCCGTAAACTTCATAATTTTCATTATTCAGGATGCATACTGGATAAATATAATAAAAACCAGAGCATAGCAGCCAGCTCAAAGTCCTTCAGCCCCAGTTTATTGAATCAACATCAGCAATCAACGGCAGTAAACAAAACGTGGTAAGAGCAGCCTGCTATTTGTCTACCTAAGCAAAAAGAGTTAACTCCAACTTTTTTTTTTCTGATCGATAAGAACTGACAGCACAAACCTCGTTGCCGTGATCAGACAGAGAATGAGGACTGAAGGATGATGGAGAGAAAACTTTTCCCTGAATTCTGGTTGTTAAAATGAATCCTGAAGGTTAAAACCTGGATGTCTTGGGTTGAGATTCCTTAATGGAAGTAATAGAATTTGGGGTGGGAGGGCAGCGGTACGTAGCAGAGTATTTTACTGCCTTTAGGTACAGTTGTCTATAGGGGCATTGCTACTCTGCACAGCACTATGGTATAGAATACTCGCCGAGGAACACGGCGGGGCTCATGTACCTGCTGAAGTGGGTAAAGCCCAAGAAGAGGACAGTGGTCCACAGGGTACAACAATCTCCCAGGAAAAAATGAGCCACAAAGGACATCTCTCATTTATACCTTGGCCTTCCTGCTGCTTTGATCAGGCACTGAAAAGACCTATATAGAAAACTCCAGCAGGAAGAAAGGCCATAGCATGAATGGGAATTGGGACCAAAACCGCTTCTTTTCGGAACTATTTAAAAAAAAATAAGGATTGACAACCTCAGCAACCTAATAAAACACATGGGAGGTTAAAAAGTAAAACTGGCTTGTTTCTAAAACAGGTCTTAATATAGCATGCCTGTAATAATGAAAAAGGGTAAATGAAAAGCATGCTGATTCCTGTTATTCTTTTGAGTTAGAGCATGCCCTTGGGTAGTATATGAAACCCCAGAAATGCAAAATATGAAAGCAATAAACATACAATTGCTCAGAACTTGATAATGATCTCTCTGAAACAAAATCTGAGGATTTTTCATAGGCTTTGATGATTCTGAACATGGAATTAAGCTGAATGTACTTTTAAATTAAACCTAAAATAAAAACAGCTGCTGGAAAACACGCATGACCAAATTCTTCATCCGAACATGGGCTGCTTTTGGCTATTTTCTTATAGATTTTAAAACTTCACTGGCATTCTGCATATTCAACTCCAGTATGAAGCAAAGTACAGTAGCTACTGTTGGCATTCACTTAAGCCAATCTAATTTTATAGATGTTTGTCTAAGAACTCGGAACCTCTGCCATTGCCATCAGTGAAGGATTATACCACCAAATAAATTTATTTACTGGGGTGGCTACAATTCTACGTGCCTATGAGATATGCAATCGTCATTTAGGTTCATGAAATTCATTCTGCTGCTCTGCTGGCAACCCTCAAAGCCCAATCACCTGGGGATAAATAATAAAAAAAGGAAGGATTGCTAATTATTTTCCCAAAAAATTTTAACAACAAAACATGATTAATTCCTAACAGGAATTTTCCTATATGAGTAATATTTTTTCCATTGAAAAAAATAAACTGCTTGAGAAACAAGGGAACAATACAGAAGGAAGGCACAGGAGAAGAAATTACTTGATTTGTTGGTAGATAGAAAAAAAAACTATCCCATCATGTTAAGCCAGAGGGCAAACTGAACAAGATGTACAGAATACGCTTCCACTTGTGATTGAATTACCAAACAAAAGATATCCATGTCACAGTGGAAATGCCCTAATCAAATCAACTTTGAAATACCATTTATTTGGGAATCTGATCTCTCCTGCTCAGTTCTACAAGATTTGCTGGAAATTCAAGAGGGATACAAAACGTAGCACATCCTGCAGCACTTTGAGTTGAAAAAGCTTTTATACTTGTCATGGTTTTGTAGGTATCAAAAAAAACCCTGTAAACCATGGATATTCCTCGTTCCCTTTCTACTTGGATGACAACAAATAGTAAGGAATTGATTTCATGGTGCTTGTCTAAAATGGGTTGTTTGTCCCACATTCACTTAGCTTTAAAACCTGGAGGTCTTAAAGAATTATCCCAGGTCCTAAAAAAAGTCCTAAAAATTCATTCTGTAAAATTGTTTCTTACTTTGTTTTAATCTCTTTGTTGTATCTGAATGTATCAGAAAACACTTTTGAGCAAAAAGACAGATGTTTTCATTAGGCTGAACACTAAGTGCCCATAACCATTGCCAAAAGAAGGCACTATTAACTCTACCTAAGCACCAGAAGATAACAATCTTTAAAAAGCTACCAATAAATCTGAAACGTAATGTAGATGTAGACAGAAAAAAAAGAGATATCCACGGAATAGTTTTATGCGGTCTAGAAAAACACCAAACAAAACCCAAACCCAGTCCACCACATGCTACACGATTGATATCGCCTCCCAGAACAAAGATAAGCTCTCACTTTTCTCCAAGGCTTGATTCTCAAGGGTTTGATGTAACCAAGCTATGCATGAAGCTGTCCATGAGAGGCCTGGCACATAATACAGGACAAGAGAAGAAATGGAAGTTTATTAGCTCATAATCCTCAGTTATGAATACTCCAGCTCCAAAAGCTGTCTGTCTCCTCAAAACCCCAGTGTCTTCACCTACCTTGGCTACAGGAGGGTGAGGTAGGATTGATACAGTTCCTGAATTTCAGATTTACTCTTTCCTGACCCATGAAGTGTTCATTTCAGAGAATCACAGATCTATTCCTCTCCTCCTTCTTCCCTCTTAGACATCCCAACTAGGTGAAGGGACCTACTGGCCTTCAAAATGCCTGTCACAAGGCACAGCCCCACAAGTATCAAGCTGCTTGAAGAAGCAACTGTGCAGGTGGAAATAGGCTAAAGAAAAGGAATGAAAAAAAGTCACAAATCTAAAGAATTTAACAAATAAAGGCTGAAGAAATTGGTACCAGTCAGCATGAAGAAAAAAAAACAAGTTCACAGAAAGTAGCAAGGGAGATACAAGTTAGAAATCAAGAGAGCCTTTCTTACAGTAATACGAAAAATCTGCAAAGACTGTCTGGGACATCACAGAATCTCCATCATTAGAGGTCTTTAAGAAGAGTTTAAACAATATCTGTTAGTAGTCACTTCAGGATAATTGTTCTTTCCTCAGGCAGGGGATGGGTTACATGACACGCACGAGTACTTGGGACCAGTGGTCTCATCCCTCCTGAAGCCACATGTTTTCTGGGCATTTCTTTGTTATAGATAGGATGCCGTGTTGTTTTCCCCTGGACTTTATGTATTTGTGGTTTTAAAGATATTGTTGGCTTCACTGTCACTCGCCTCTTACTCTTCAAAGGAATGAAATTCCAGAATTGAAGTTCAGTTGAAATTCATTGGAAGGTAAATAGGATCATTTTGAACAATCAGCTTGAGCCTGCAGTACTATCTGTAGGATTTTCTTTAAAAAAAAAAAACCCAAACCTTGGATATAGAGCTGGAATACTCTCAGAAAACACGACAACCCAAACTTTAGAAGTGCAATCAATCACCAGTTTTCACAAATGGCCTTTTTCACTCACACCCATGTGGCTGTTGACATTTTGGCTTGCATGAATAGGAGATGTTCTCTCCAGCCCGACTCCCATAGCACCAATCCCTGCAGTAAGCAAGTTTTGAACAAGAGCAGAGGGCTTCAGAACTTGGCACTATTAATTACTCTGTATGAAAACAAGTGAAACCTGCATCATTTGAGAAACATTCTCCAAATACCACTTTTTGAACAACCCACAGCAAAATAATTCAATCACCTTGTCAAGTAGATGGACATAACATCGACTTTGCAAGAGAGAATTTAGAAAAGTCACATGTCAAACCAATTAGTTACACATAAAAATAAGTATGTTTGATGTCACACCATCAAAATATCCCAGAAAACACGTTCGCTGTGGATCCCATCATTGGAGTTCACTCAACTTAGCTCTTGATTCATTATTTGGAGCAGAATTGGTACCTAGTTTAATAGTTGTAAATAATAATCAATTTTCAACTTACTACTTAAATATGATACATACACTTTAGGCATCTCATCATCACTGCCACGCTTAAGACCTACCACTATCTGTAGAAGATGAGTTTGAAATGGATTAAAACTATTACAAAATAATAATTTTGTTGAAACCTTTTTATTTACACCTCAGCTTTGGAGTAAACAATACAAATAAGGTCTTGTGTAACTATGTTCGGTCTGTTTAGGGAGCTTCTGTATTTACTATCAAACCAGTTACTGTAATCACGTGTATTTGGGTGTTCCCAGTCCATCATTTTGAATGCTGACTGCACTGGAACAAAGTGGTTTGTGTCAGGAGAATGCAGACTGCACGCTCACAACGAGTAAATGAGATGGATATATTAAAATGTGTTAGATGCTACGACTTGGAAGCTGAAGAAACTTGCAATCACTCAAAAAGCACAGCACTAAAAAGGAATTCAAGTATATTTTGCTATGCAAATCTCAGCATTTTTTTTCTCCAAGGAGTATTAGTTCCCTAAGTAATTCACAATTAATAGAGCTATTCACAATTAATAGAGCTATTCTTGACAGAATCTTATTTAAAAGGATGAAAAGTTTGTTACTTTTACTCAAAATGATTCAAGAGTTTCCAAAAACTCTAAGTGGCATACGCACTTCTTCCGACAGGTAGTTCTCCTCAGAGGTATAATCTCACCATTTTCAACAGGGGCCTGTTAAAAGAATTTATTTGTGAAAGGATAATCTTCTGCAGTTTGAACTTTCTCACCAAGCTCCCTTCTCATTGCTATGCGGTGTGGGAGGTAAGGCTGCTTGCAATGCCAGCCGTGTCTATCGAATCAGAACTAACCCTTTGTTCCAGTTATTTTCTCTGCAACTTTTTGGCCATCAGTAGCCACCTCCATAAAAAAAAATATATATATACTTTTGTAGCTTTGATGTCTTTTAGATAATTCACTTCTAAGCTAGTTCAAAATAGGAAAGTTTTGTCATTTTACAGAAAGTCATTTAGGACTTTTTGCACAGGACAGAAATACGTGGCCTTAATTTTGCCACCTCTACTTGGTGAACGCTGAATGTACAGCAGGGGAAAATAAAAGGAACATCATCTAAGCTACTGTAACACCACATTATACTGGGGTCCAGAATTACAGACCAGAAGACTGATTTCCATCATTTATAAACACCAACAGACTAGCACGAATCAGACAGTAAATCAGTTTCAGGAAGAAAAAAAAAGAACCTAGCCCCAAATCAGCACTAGTGATCTATGCAAACACACTAAGGAGGTCGAAGAAGGATTGATGATTACAGTACTCATTTAACTTCATGGAACAGAAATATTTCTTGAGGAACAAGCATTTGAAACATACCACACAGGGGGAAAAAAAAGAATTGTTCACTAAATATAAATGTAAATAAAACCATAAAACACATGTGCAAGTATAACCTGCAATGCAAAATACAAATAACCCATGGTCTCTGAAGGAAAAGCACAAACAAGTAAGCATATAAAATGAGAAAACCTTATCAAGCAGACACTGGTGATGAATCAAGAATGCAGCTTCATCATAATCCTAAACAGCAACAAATAAAACAAAACAGAACTTGATATATAATTAATCTTCAAATGT
This sequence comes from Chloroceryle amazona, assembly GCA_027560015.1. NCBI lineage: Eukaryota > Metazoa > Chordata > Aves > Coraciiformes > Cerylidae > Chloroceryle > Chloroceryle amazona. Next base: position 95,632 of record JANHFX010024658.1, read on the forward strand.
GTGTAAGGTTTCTCTTCTTAATTCAATGCTCTGTATTAATATTTTCAAAGTCTTAGGAAAAAAAAAATCTTGGTAGAATCACATACTGTAGGAGTAGCTCTTGGGAGTTTGGTAGAGGAAAAAAATCAGTCTCTTTGTTAGCCAAGCCACAAAGCATCTACAGAGCCTAATTCATCATGAAAATGCCAGGATTCCTGACAGCTGATTGACAGATCAGCCCTCTACTCGGTCCCTCTCTCCTCACAGAGAAGCTCTTTTGAAACGTGCTCCTCCTGGACAGAACAACTCCTGTGCAGAGTGGTTATACGCAAGAGATTAGCTCAGGAAAAAAGACAGATTGGGCACAAAAGCCATGACAGGACAGCTGGGAATTTGATGGGCAGAGGAACCTTCTCGTCTGGTGTGAGGGGAGCATTTCCACGCATTTGGTGGCGCAAGGGAGATGGCGGCGGCCCGCGGGAGGGAGGGAGATGGCGGCGGCCCGCGGGAGGGAGGGGGCTGGGGGCGGCCTG
>JANHFX010024659.1:3886-47588 GCA_027560015.1 Chloroceryle amazona
TTGTCCACCAGGACTCCCAGGTCCTTCTCCACAGGGCTGCTCTCCAGCAGATCACTTCCCAACCTGTACTGGTGTAATTTATTATTCCTTCCCAGAGGCAGGACTCTGCACTTATTCCTTTTTTTTGCCCAGCTCTCCTTTTTTTTTTTGTTCCAGCTCTCCAGTCTGTCCAAGTCTCGCTGGATGGCCGCACAACCCTCAGGTGTATCTGCCAATCCTCCCAGCTTTGTGTCATCAGCACACTTGCTGAGAAGGCTCTGTGCCCCGTCATCAATGTCATTGATAAAGATGTTGAACAGGACCGGTCCCAGCAGTGATCCCTGGGGGACTCCACTGGTTACAGCTCTCCAGCTGGGCTTGGCACCATTGACCACCACTCTTTGGACCGTAGTGTCCAACCAGTTATTAATCCATCTTATTATCTGCTCTTCTATCCAACCCTTCCTGAGTTTCTTCATGAGGATGTTATGGGAGACAGTTTCAAAAGCCTTGCTAAGGTCAAGATAGACTAAATCCACTGCTCTCCCTGCATCTACCTATTCAGTCACAACATCATAGATGGCTATCAGAGCAGTCAAGCATGAATTCCCCTTGGTAAATCCATGCTGACAACATCTGATAACCTTCTTCTCCTCCATGTGCCTAGACATGACCTCCGGAATGAGCCACTCCATCATTTTTTCCAGGGATGGAGGTGAGGCTGACTGGTCTACAGTTTTTTTGGAACCTCTTTCTTGCCCTTTCTGAAGACTAGGGTGACACTGGCTTTTGTCCAGAACTCCAGCACCTCTCCTGTTTGCCACGATTTTGCAAAAATGATGGAGAGTGGTATGGTGACAACATCAGCCAGTTCACTCAGCACTCTTGGGTGCACCTCATCAGGGTCCATGGACTTGTGAACATTCAGTTTGTGTAACTGGTCCTTAACCCAGTCTTAACTGACCAGTGGAGAGTCAACCCTCCCCCAGGCTCTTTTCCCTTCACCCAGGGACTGGAGTTCACAGATTCGCAGACAGCATTCCTCCTCCCTCGAGGAGCTGGCTCTTGCACTGCATGTAGTGCATGCTCACACAAATGAAGCCTGCACAAAGCATGGTGGCACTGGAGCATGGTGGGGACATGCCAGCAGTGAGACAGAGCGGTCAGCCCCATTTTGCAGAGCATGCTGTTATTCATGCAGTACTTGAGGGGAACTAGTGATGTCCATCTTCATCTCTCAGCTTTAGGGGATTCATAACCACATCTCCCATCACTGTGGTATGTAGGTGACATAGCATCAAACATGTGAAGGACAGGGAGAAGAAATAGTCTTTCCTTTGAAGCTGTTTCAATCTGAATGGCACAATTAATGATTCAGTCTCTTTTCCCTTCTCCTGTGTCAAGATCAGAACAGCTTCTACCCAGACATCAGCACACTGTTACAGAGTGTAGGAAGTAGAAGTTTAACCTCCCTAAGGAATGGAATCAGGTCCCCAGAGCCTCATTTATATATATATATATATATATTCAGTTTCTGATTGAAAATATTTATTTTCCACCACCCCAATGCAGGAAAGGACTAGAAGATGTTGATCTGGGCAGCCAGGTCCCTGACAGACCTAGGTAGTGCTGAACTGCTTGCAGGGAAGTGACAGGAGATTTTGTTGCCTTGGGAAAAACTGTCTGTGGGTTTTAAGCCTCTGTCAGTCTGTCTTGAAGCAGTCAGTGAAGAGGCTTTGGCAAAGGTCAAAACTGAACCGCCCTTTTCAGCTTGAATGGAGTGGAGATGGACTTTTAGATAGTGGGTAAGGACAGTCAGTAGCTGTGCCCATGCAGCTGGAAAGCAGGAAACACATGTCCTCAAAGGCACCATTGCAGGGTGACGCTTCTGTGGTGCATCACTGGTATGAGCTAACTGCGGCTGGAGTACCCAGGGAGCGCACACCCTCCAGATGCCCATGCTTCTCGAGGACAAATCCCACAGGCTGTGTGCAGCCACCTCCTCCACCACGCATTGATGCTGCCATCCCCTCTCTGTGGCTCCTTGGTCTCCCAAGGTTCTGCATTCAGAGCTTACCTTGTCCTTAATGTCCAAAAATTAAGTCCTTGAAATTCAGCCTGAACTCACAATCAGCCTTAGTGGAGACAGGCCAAACTCAGTACAGGTGAGGGGTCCTTTGACTAAAGAACTCAAAGGCCCAAACTCAAAGGCATCTATTAGTTGCTGAGGCTGCTTGAATAAGGAGTAGAGCATAGGGTCCAAAAAGCAGAACTTTCAAGAGATCTGAACTAAGTGTTCCTCCTGTACATGTCAGTACAGTTTGTCTAATAAATTTATTCCAATAAATATTCTAAGAGCCTGGAGATGTTGCTGAAATGGAAAAGTCATCTCCTTACGCTGACAGTCAATCCAAAGCTTCCTAGAATTCACACAACTCATCAATAGGGGTGGTTTTGGGGAGGTACAATTTCTGGTAAGAAAAGAAAGTGCAGGGGTATGGTTCATGTACCCAGGGCCTTAATCTTCCCCTACTCCACCCCCATAAAATTAACCACGTAACTTGTAATCATTCATAACAGCTGGAATTGTCTTGACTTTTAAAAGACTTTTCTCATTAGTCAACCCTTTATTGCTTGTACAGCATATTATTGATCTTAATGTGAAGAAAATGCCATAGCTAGCAACTCAAGAATGTCTGTGCCATTTTTGCTAAACAATGAGAATTGATGAGGTTTGGCAGGACATTAAAATATTTAACACTATAGCTTTGCAAAGGCTTTTATGTGTCTGTAGTAATAGGAAAATCTTTTAACAGGAAAAATGTTTTTCTCTGTTCCACTAAAACCTCCAGTGAGAGCTGCTTCTATTTGCATTAAACCTGATGGGAGGTTTGTTACTGACTTCAAAGACAATTCCAAGAGGAATTCCAGTTTGGAAAATGACTAGAAAAAAACCAACAACTTAGCCTTTTAGTCACATGACTAGTGCCATTTAAATTTGCATTTCATTACATGTTCTGACAGTTCAGAAAGCATTTGTGGCCAGAACATTTGGCTTTGCTTAGAGAAGTTGCACATTACCAGCCTGAGCATGGTGGAGATGTCAACTCCTACACCATCATGTCATCTGAAGCATGTGAGATGGACCAGGTGGCACTCCCAGGGGAGCCATAGGCCTGTATCACATCCCTGTAGAAGTCTACTTTGGAGATACCTCTTTATTTATTTATTTATTTAATTTTAACTGCCCAGGTCTCCATTCTCAGTATTCAAACCTGACTTTCAGGGCTCAGCTCTGGTACTTTGACTGGCTTTTTTCTGTTTTTACAGCATTATGCATAGGGTGCAGAGCTCAGGGGAAGTAGGACAGGAGGCCTGTCTTGGATGTTCTTCCCTGCAGGTGCAGCCTTTAATTTTCTGCACCCCCAATGTGGTGCACAAGATTTAGCAGTGACCTTGGTCTCCACAGGAGCAAGCATAAGCAAGAACCTTTTTGCATACCAGTCTTTGGTAGTAACCATAAACATTGAGCATTATCTCTGCTAGAAGCAAACACTGTCTGTCAAAATATGTCATTACCTTCAGAAAGAGCAGCTACTTAGAAGAGACTGAACTGAAAAGTAAAATTGCTGGACAGAATTAGTTCTGCCCTAGTTCAAAGCAGGACCATTGTCCTGGCATAGGCTGTTGTCACCTTAGGGCTGCAAGAAAATCTCCAGCCACTCCTCCATCCCATGAGCCTGAGCAGTGCCTTGGGCTGGCGCGCACAGTGCTGAGCTCTGCAATGTACATATCTCTTCTGAAGGAGGAAAATTATTTAGGCCAACTAGGCAGCTAAAAGAGGGTTGAAATGAAAAGGAGATTTTAAAGATCATGCCTACACTTGTGTTTCATTATTGAGCTCATATGAGGGTACTCTGATCCTCTGGGCACCTGGAGAGCAAAGATCCTTCTTGCCTGTATTTCTCTTAAAAGCTGTAAGGGCACAACTCAGGGACCTGTTGAGATCTCTTGGACCTTTTGTAACATCATACAAAGGCTGGCACACTTCATTTTAACTACGGAGTTCATCCCCAAGTTTTCCTAAGGTGAATAATTTAATTATGAGAATGATGTTATTTGTGAAAATGGCATTTGTTTTATCATCTGCAATCTTCCCTTTACCCTCAGGAGAACAGCACCTCTTACAAATGCCAGCAGGAAAAAAAAAGTAAAATTGGTATCCTGTAATCATATTTATTTCTGTACACAACAAGCTGAAATGCTGGAATCTTTTAATAGTTTTTCCCATATTGGGCTCTTTGTTTGGATGTGGTTTTCCTGATGTATCCTAGTAACATGTTTAGTTAATTTATATTGTGTGTATGTGTAGACAGATATATACACATCCATATGTATGCACACACATAGTCCTCATTAAATAAGTGTTAAACCTCCCACAGCAGAGTTGGGTTCATAAAGCAATAGGGTTGAAAACTAGAAGTCTGGTCCCTTTGCAGAGGGGTAGTGCAGAGGCTGCTCCAAGGAGGCACTCACAGCCCCCAGCAGGGATCTGGAGCCCCTGAGCCTCTGGGGTGAAGGTTGCTCTGATGCGTGCACCCCAGGCAGGATTACAATCCTATTTCTCCCTGGGAGCAAAGCAGCATGCTCACAAACCGTCCAGGGGAGGTGGGCTCACCACCCCCCATCCCTCACTTGCACGTGCAGAGTCTGGAGAATTTAAGGCCAGCCCCTTGGTGGTAGAGAGAGGTTACCTGCATGGACACTGGCAGTGTGAGGACTCGATCCTTCAATTTTTAGGGTATCTCAGCTGTTACAAGACAAACTCCTAACCCAGAAACATTTAGTGGTTGATGAAGAAAGGAGTTATTCCACTTAAAGCACAATAAAACACAAATACAAACTACCTGTCTGGTGTGAGGAGCAGACTCTTCTGTACAACTCCGTCCTGACCATGTCAATATTAAAACAAGTGAGAGCTGGCTGCAGGACTATAATATGTACTCTTGGAAAAGCCACACGCTCCTTATCACTTCATCAACTCACAAGTTGATCGACTGGGTCCTGCACTGTCATATTTATTCCATAGCAAAACTCCCTTCCAGGAGGATTTTTCAGACCTAAGGACGGAGGAGTCAGGACTGGGAGCTAAGGAAAAGACATGAATAATGTCCTTCATAGTTGGTTTAGAAAAAGCCAGCTGCTTTCTACAGTCATGCCAAAACTAAGAGTAGATCGTCTGAGGTTAAGAAACATGTGGGCTAACTTTCATACCAAATGTGAAAAAGGAGAAATTGCTTTAACATATAGCAACTTGCCATAAAAATGTGATATGTTTTCCCTTCCAGCTTTAGAAAGAGACTTTATAAACTCTACCATCTTTGATTTGTTAAGGAAATTTTATATATATATATTTTTTTAATCCATAAGTTTGTAAGAAAATATAATGAAACCCTTTATGGTTTTATGATCTTGATTAGTGCTTCATTGTGTAAGTATTTGGTTATTGAACTATACATTAAATATTGCATTGTAAAATCTGTTGTGACTTATTCAGTATCTTTTGGAATTAACAGAAAAAAATATAAAAGATTTCAAAAGTGGTACTAATTTTTGTTTTACTTCATTTAATAAAAACTCACTTGACTGCACGACCTTTTGCTTCGTTTTCTCACATGTATATATTTGAAGAGAAATGTCTGCTGCATATCATCTATCTGACACTATAAAAGAAGCAGCAATGCTGTTATTAATAAGTTACTGAGAAAAATAAACCAGTTTGCACTTTGATTTCTATCACTCCTGGTGAGGGATTCTTCTGGAATAAACATAGCTCTAACACACGTAAACAACACAGGAAATTAATAACAAAATTCTTTGGATTTAATTCAGATGCCACATACTTTATGTAAATATACGTGGCTTTCAATTTCAATGATTTTTCCAGTAAGTAATAAACTTTGCTCATTAACCTCCCCTTAAACTAAACATTTATTACTTTATAAGTGTTATTTCAACTAAATCAAGTGGTTGTTCTTGGTAAATTAATGCAACAGATCTGTTGGACCAGAGAAGCAGGATGACTTCTTTTGAGTTGGGAAAGCTCTGAGTTTCTACTTAAACTTGAAGGGAATGATATGCAGTATAACATGATGATTTTTAATGTGAAAAATGTCAGTAACGTCTTTCTTTAAACTAATTTACGTTTCTGCTCAGTGGTAAAACATGGGAAAAATCCCACAGCTGGGTGAAGTTACACGTATCTGCTCCACAAACCTTGAGTTAGTAGTTTTTCACAGAACTGGCTTGGTGGAATTTTTTGGTGATTATCATGATACACGTTTGATTTCTAAGAAGTTGTCAGCAGTGGCCACTGTGGAGACTTTGGACCCTTAGAAAACCTGCTCCCAGGGATACGGATGTGCAGCTCATGAGGTAGAAAAAAGCCCCGCCGCAATGCAAAGGTTTGGGGAAGGACACAACAGCAGCTTTGTTGCCTATCCTTACTGAGAAACTAGAAGCAAACCCCTGGGGTGTCAACCACAGTCACCATGGGAACCAGACTCTGCTCGACCTAAGCCTCTTACGTTGTGGGGCTAGATTTGGAGAAGTTCATTGTGCCACTGCTGCGTGGCCTCAGCTCATGTGGACACTTGCCTGATGTTGGCTCCTTTTCCACGCAAGAGCCTGGAGAAGGCAGGCAGTGTCACAGCATGGACATCTCTGCCTTTTGAGCATCACTAGCACACATGGAGGCTGCTGGCTCTGGGGCCTGAGGGAGAGATTTCATTGCTCTGACCGTGTCAGATATCAGCACACAGCTTAGTATTTAACATGAGTGCTAGGCTTCTGGATTTTATCTCTTAATGAGGCACAGGCTACCCTTGGGGGACAGTGAATCATCACGTTTCTTGAGCGCAAGCTTGCAACCAACAGCACTTATTTGAGGATTGTGTTGGTCTGTGTGAGGTGACATTAGCTCTGATTACAAGAGTCAAGCACTAAAATCTGTTAACTCAGATATAGCAGGGTTTTTTGGTTTTTAATTTGATTTTGTTTGGTTCAATTGGATTTGCTTCAGACATGACTCATTGCCACTTCCTGCAACTCCATGATGGTTCCTGCAGGACCCTCAGCCATGGACCATGGCTTGCACCCACTTCAAGCACAGTGCAAACTCTCATTACATTTTTCATACCGAGGCTTCATCTAAATTAAATGTGGCAGGCCAGGGGGTATGTAGTACACATCCTTGATTCCCTTAGTAGACTGAAAAGAAAACTACAAAGTGAAAAAAAAAAACAACTAGCAAAAAAGAGAGGGGGAAAAAAACCCCCCTGGATATATAAAGGAAGAAGTCAAATTCCAAAAGCTCACAGGAAGCCAAATTCTCCAGGCACAAGAAAAATGACATTATCCAAACCAAACCTTAACACAGTATGGAAATGTGATGAAGAGTAGGGCTGGTATTTTAAGTGAGGTTATAGACATATATGTAAATACAATCAAATTGGGAACACATTCCAGGGATTAAAGAGATCTGCATAGCACTAGAAGAAAGAAGCAGCAGATGTAACTGCTAACAACAAAAGAAGGGATTTCTGGCCAAAGTTCAAGATTTTCTTGCACCCAAGCCCATTTTGCAAATGAATCTAGACACAGTAAATAATTCGTAGTGACTTGTAGATCCAGCTACTTTTTGTTGTTATTCATAAATGAGCTACCATTTACCAACATGCTGACTTTTATAAATGAGTGCCTTCAGAGCTGTTCATCAAACACATAACACATATATTTCCACCTCGGCAGTGTCACTGCTCTACTAAACCAAGCCAATACAGGGACTGTGAGATGGGCAGTGACCAAAAAGTCTTGATGACCGAAGATGCCCAAAACTTTCTGAGCCCTGATGAGCAGATTTTCAGCAGCAAAGAACTCCCATGAAGCTGATCTTCAAGCTTCAAAGGGGTCCCAGGCATCATGCTTCATGTAAGCCTCTGCTGATGAAGGAGGGGAGGTACCAGATGGGGAAGATGTGTTGGTGGAACAATGGCTTGAGAAAAAAGACCTGTCAGGGTAGTCCAACAGTGATTTTTAATTTCTTGGTTTCTGCAGCCAGAGATCTCTGGCCATCTTAGCAGTAGGTATTAAGCCATTAAAATTGGGTTGCATAATTAGAAAATTTTGCCAGGTGACAGGCATTAAAATGATAATAAATAAGTCATCTCAACTTCCAAACATAGTCGAGGGCATCTCAAACACACGAAAGAGTGCCCAACCAAAATTAACCTGAAAATAAGACTAATCTTGACAATTCTCTTACTTTTACCAGTAACCTGAGAAATATCAACAGTATTTTCAATGTTATTAATTTAACATTCTTATCTGTATGTTGTGAAGATGAGAAGCCTGATGGGTTAAGCAAGCACATAGAAATGTTGGATACATGCTTCACAGGTCCACAAAGCAAATGCTGCAGTTTGACAGCTTTAGACTAGACAAAAATAGGAATGCCAGTGCAGATGACACTCGTCTGTATTACCAGTCTCACTGCCTGCAACAAGGTGGTCTGTATCTCATGTGATCCCGAAGGACAGAAAGGGTTACTATAGCCTCCCACTGGGAGATAAAGAAACAGACAGAGATCCTCTGTCAATCATTATTTCTAAGGGATGGGCAGCAGCAGACCTTCGAGATCTGGGAGAAAAGTAGCTATGGAGTGGTAAGAAGTGGAATTTCTCTAGGTCCCAGGATGGTTTTCCATACTGATGCCATACCCAAGCAAGGCCACATGCAGAGCCTGCCCTGTGCCAGGTGGTCAGTCTGGACATGCAGTGCTGCCCCAGCTCTAAGAGATCATCACTGCTGTGACCTGGGTCTGCAAACCTGCAGCTGCTGCCCCATGACCTTAGGTAATCACTCTGCAATCTCTCATTTTCTGAAAGCCACTGTGTCATCTCAGACTGAGCCCAAACCACAAGCCCAAGATCTCATCTCCTTTATATTTGGGATGACAGTAGATTAAACAAAAAAAAAAGTAAGAGTATTTGTTCTATTTATTACTCATAATGAAAGTCCCAATTTGGCACAGAATACTTTTATTTTGGAAGATCCTGTTCTGTCAAAGAAAGAAAGGGCTGATAAAGGAATCAATTTTATATATAGATTTTCACCACCCTTTTAAAGTCTACATTCAAGTATTTCTATTACTGATCCAGGATGCTAAACAATTTTTAATATCTTATTGCAAAAGCTTTTCAGCTTGCTTTTAACAAAAGGAAAACCTGCTTTAATATATGAAGCCTGAAAAATTGCCAGCTATAAAAGAACATCACACTTTTTTTTTTTTTCCTTTTTTTCGTTATAATTATTTGAAAAGTTTCTGAATTCCCAACATAGCTGTTGGGATCCAAAGTTATGATCTAAGAGAAAAGATGTGTTCATTTAATTAAAGTAGCCTTTTGCATTTTTAAAAGAAGTTACTTTAAAAATGTTCATATTGCAATTTATGAGCTTTGGGAGAACAAGAGAGTCTGGGGATTGCTAATGACATGCAGATAGCCATATGTTCCTCTCACCTCCGCTGTTTTCCCTGGGACTGGTTCTTCATTGCTTATGCCATATGTAAAGCAATAATAAACTATATCTCTTTTAGGGAGCTTTTCAATCTCTGGTTGCAAAGCACTTAATGCTTATGCTGCGTATGGGAAATGGAGACACAGGAGATGAGTTGATTTGCCCCATGGGGTCACACTGCAAATCTCGTCCCTGAACAGTACCATCCCAAGAGACTCTTGGATGCTAGGTGTAAAATGCTATCATCTGAAACGGCTGACTTCTCTGCTGTAGATGCAAAGAATGGAGAAGCACATCCATTGATTTCAGTGATTTCTACCTCACTGAGAAGAAAGTCATCCCCACAGCATTGTCAGCATGATTAAAATAAAATAGAGCAGTAAGAGACCTTCATCTAATTGGTATTTAATAAGAGACCAGTTTAGCAGCTTCATCCCGGCTTCAAACAGACAACTGTCTTCAGAGGATCTGGTCACAGGTCTTAGGAAACATTATATTGTGGCCACAGCATGCCAGCTGTCCACCCAGACCCATCAGCACTGAGTGAGTGCTCTTATGTGGAGTTCATTTTTTTATCCACTGCAATGTCAAAGTAAATGGAAAGCTGAATAAAAAAGCCCAAGTTATACAACGTGGATTGTACAAAGGGCTCTCTGGCTCTTACCAGTCAAATGGTGAAACAGTTTGATTTTCTTCTCTTCCTCAAAAGTTAAACCATGCTGACCTCCCTCAGAGCCACAGATGTACTTATGAGCTCTAGCTCCGTGCCTAATTACCAGAATGCTGTCTATGATGGGGACTATTTTTAAATAACTTCCCTTCCATCTTTGAAATCAAAGAGAGAGTATGTGATGTAGAGAGCAGCCTAGGTCCGGATAAAGCTTGAAAACTAGAGGAGCGGAAGTAAAGAACAAATAAAGGAAGAAAAGGATGGTCTAGTGGCTAAGATAAAGCTTATAATTTCCTCAGGTTTAAGAGTAGGGGAGTTGTCAGACTGTCAACCCTGCACATACCATGGGCAACTAAATTTCACCCCATCGGGCTTGCAACGAACTCAGACTGACTACAGCATAATTGGTGTTATTTTGTCATAGCCTCAGTGAAAGACTAACTAAATCCTCACTGCAATGAAAGAAAATTTTCAGGAACGAGGGTGAAGATACAGTAAAAGTAAAAAAAAAAAAATCTTTATTTGGAACCATCTGGGATGACAAGCATGTCAGGGTCAAAGCTGGAGGATCAAAGATTTTGTCTACAGTGTCTAGAGCTTGAGCCAGCCTTACTGGTGACCCACTGGCGCAAACGTACCTTCCCTACCAATGCCAGGAGGCTGGCTCACCTTGCTTGTGGAGGCAGCATGGATGTAACTAATGCAGACCTCCTGTGCGGGGGGACCAAAGTGCAGGCTGTAGGCAGCACACGTGCAACGGCAGGCACTGAGCTGCCTGTCCTCCTTGCACCCGAGCTGCACTAGCACTCCCTCAAAAGGGCTGGAACGTAGCAGAATAATCCCCTTTTTTTTTTTTGGTCTGTGGGGCACCCCAAATGTCACATCTTCAAATGACAGAAGTTCCCTTTGTGTTTCCATGCCTAACATATAATGTTGGGGAGAAAAAGCAAAACCAAGGTAGAAGCCTTCCTAAACCCATCATTCCTTTTCCTGACTAGCACCATGTCAACAGTTTGCAGGAAAGAATCAAGGGATGGATCAGACAGAGACAAAACGGCAAGATGCAATTGCAAAACAAGACACCTCTTGACTGTAAGCAGGTTTGCTTTCTCTCAGCAGGCTCTCCCTCTATTCTAAAGACAGCACCTGGTGCAAGCCTGGCGAGCAGATGGCCCCACCATGGTGCACACAACGCACAGCCCTCTGAATCTGGCAGGCAGCTGTTTCGGTTTCTTTTTGCCAGGCTGCCAGCTCAGGAGTGTTTTTACTTTTTTTTTTTCCCTTTTCTACTCCCTCTGTACTCAGCCTTACTCTCCGTGATATAAATTGGAAGAGCAGATGTATAATCTGGGAAATTTTCCACATCCATCTTTTAAAGAGGAAGGTGGATAAGCTAACTCAGCTCTTTAAGGCTCCAGTTCGGAAAAAGCACTTTAAGCACATGCTTAAGTCCTGTTGATTTAGGAAAGGCAAAAAAGCCTGGTGATTTCATAGGTCTTAAACACATGCTTATGTGTCCTTCCTGAAGAGCAATATTCACCTGAACAGTGGCTGGGTTATGCCAGTGCAGAAGGCACAAAAATAAGTGTTCACTGTAAAATACACAAGCCAAGTAACACCCCGGGTTAGCTCTTTACAATGATCACAGTTTCATTGATTTTTAAGGTCAAAGAAATGTGCTGGCTCTGGAGTCTCACTAGTGTAAGGGCACTCAAAATCAAAAGCAAATATTCTAATCCTAGTTGCCCCTGAATCCTTCAAGCTCTTCCTCTGTTAATAAACTGCTGCATCCATTGTCCTTCAGTAAAACTGCTGACAGCCTTACCTGAACGGGCACATTTGGATTTTAGGAAGGAGAAAATGAAAACAACAAAGGATTCCTCACTAAGGATGGCTTCCACCACATGTTGAGATAAACGTTTTCCTCTGCTGTTGCAATACCACAGAGAAATGTGGTACAGCATAGGCAATTTTTCTGGTCAGTCAACTCTACCTGGAAACAAGCAGTAAACCAGCAGGAGCTGCTCCCTGGGAGGGCCAAGTGAGCTGTATTCAACACAATGTTTGTACTGCTCACAGGTGCGTTTTTGCTCCTTGCCCTAAACCCCTGCCCAGCAAACCCTGTTAGTTCTCCTTTGCCAAAATGGAGAACATGGAAAAGGGAGGACCCCTTTGGGTCCCACTTGTCTAGCAGGCACCTCAAGTTGCTAGACTGGGCTTTCGGTCCCCGGCTGTCTGTGGTCACAGCTTCTCATTTCATCATCAATAACTAAAAGCACTTTGCAGGCTGCCCTGTCTGGAAACACCTTCCAGTGCCCTGGTGTGAAAGAAAGGTGGGTGAACTGCCCCAACCCAAGGAGCTGCCACTGTTGTTCCCACAGCCTTGTCACTGGCTGCTCCTTTTGACCCCTGTATCTGTTGCCCCCCGGGCTCCCTGTGGCATGGCGTAAGCCCAGAGCCTTCACCAGCTGCTTCTAATGAACCAGGCAGAAGACTCATCTGGGTATTGTTGACACCATCTCCCGAAATGCCTGACAAGCAAAGCAAGCAAGCTTAGCTCCTGGTGCTAATGAGTAATCATCACTGCCATCTTCAGGGTCCTCCTTCCAGGGAAGACGACTTCCAGCCTTTGAAATGGCTACGCCAGAGAGATACAAACATAGGGGTTTGGCTTTTGTCAGAAGCCTGTTGGCTCATGATTTCTGCCTAGAGATTGCTCTGAAGGTCTCTGTCTCACTTTGAGCTTGCGTTACACTGTCTTTCAGGAAGATCTGAGGAGAGCAAGGTCTGGGGCTCAGCTCTGCACTCTTGGTGCACTGAAATTAGGCATCTACAAGCCCAAGTTAGACTGAGGAAGGAAGAAGAGGTTGAGATGGAGAGGTTAATGAGGAGACAGTTTTACCTTGTCTTTTCCATTAATTGGGGCTGGTGGCAGATTAGCAGAGATCAGTTCTCATTGCAGCTGCCTATACTCTTCTTGACCTATGCAGAAACAAGTAATTTAGTCCCCAAGCCTGAAAGTCAGGCACCCTTGCTTAGACCTGATTTCTCTTAAATATTTTTAATTAAACAAGGAAAAAAAAAAAGTGAACTGACAGTTATGAATAATGAAGTGAAAACGGGCTACGAATACAATATGAACTAATTAAACAGTGAGGGTAAAACCATGTTGATTTATTTCTTTATTTTTTTTTTCTTTTTGTTTTTGTCAGACTTTTAAATGAAATACATGTGCATTAGGCCTAAGGAGGGATTTAAATCTGCTGCACACACTTTCCTTCAGAGCACAATGTATGACAGATGTTAGTCACATCACTTAACGCACTACTGCACTAGGCTTCAGAAACTAGTGAACAGTGCAGGGTAGGAACCCACGTGGGAGGGCAGAGGATATGATGCAGGAGAAGTACGTTTTACCTTCTGTTATGGATGTGCTTGCACGTGTATACACTGAAACTGTGGCACAGTAAGTATCATAAAGCTAAATCATTCCCAAATGCTAAGATGCTTCAGCCTGTTCTAATAAAAGTATCTGTATTTCCCTAACATGTTACTACTGAAGATGTGCAAATAACAATAGCAATACATTGCACCGCAATGAAAATGAAATCACTGGCAAGGGACCATCCCACAGACCACCTGCAGATTATATATCATTTCTTTTAGAAAAGCTGGAGCAGAGGGGAAGGGGATTATTTTATTCCACAGAAACTGATGGCAGCAAACTGTAAATGATACAGGCAATATTCATTCCTTGCTCCCAAAGAGAGAAGCAAGGGCCAGCTACAGAAAATGAGAAGGCTTTCCTGAAGACTTTCCTGGATTAATTCCTCCACAGGCAGATTACTGCTGGTTTCGAGGCAAGGGACAGCAGGACCACTGAATAAGGTGACTCATACAGCGGCTGACCAAGTAGCCTCTGCCGCCTCTTGCCTGGCACTCTTGTCCTTTCACTAGCTCTCACAGACTCACATCTACATGGAAACTGGTGTCTGGCCTTCCCCAAATATTCTAGAGAACTGTCTGCCTGCCTCCAAGCATGAGACATAGAGTTCCCAGGTTCTGCAAAACGCCCCTCCAATTCCCTCGCCCTGCATTCGCTGCTCGTCCGCACTATCTTCGAGTTTATCATCTCCATCAGAAAACGTCACTGAGCTGGAAGGTCTGGTAACACCCAAACAAACCATATTTTTCCAATTGTCTTACGAAGAGGATTGTGTCATGTGGTTGCTGTGGAGACTGTCAGAGCTGCAGCAGGATATCTGAGAATGGATCAGTTCATACATTCCTTGCTCCTTACACATTTCCCTAAACAAGTGCCAAGGAGAGAGGAGGCAGAGGTAAGTGGATCTTTGACCTGAGCCACTATGGTGAGAGCAGGGGGCTACATCTGACGTTTGGGAAGCCTCTTTGAGCCTGTGCCCCCGTTTCCTTCCCCTACCCTTGCTTAGAGGGACTCTCATCCACATACACACTTTTGAAGGCCGTTTGATAACCTGCAATCAGTTCAGCCCATCTACGCAAAAAATGTGGATTTCCTTAAAATGGAAGGGCTGTATTTTCACAGAGCTGACTTGCTCACAGAAAGCCTCATTTACAAATTTACTCCATGCAGTGAAAATGTGCCCTTTTGTGAATAAAGCCCTAACTGTCTACTAACAGTGCGAACACACTGACATCATTCTACAAACATTTTCACGTAATACAGTCTCTGACAAGCTTTGTTTCCACTTGGGTCAAATTACTTGGAAAAATCACACTTCTCCCATTAAAGAATCATTTTCTCTTTAAGCAATTTCCAAGGTACTCCACCCCACCCACTTCTTCTTGGAGCTGGGTCACTTTGCTCGGCCAGGTTCTATGGTCAGAACACAGCCGGTCCTCGGTGCTGAGGCAGATGCGCTCAGTACAAATATCATCCAAGACTACAATTGTTTAAGCACTTTCAGCTCTGACTGTAGTCTCCAGCCAAGAGAGGTTAGAAAGCTCTGCACCTCAATGAACAAGTGATCTGTGGCGATTTACAGAGCAACACTTTTACTCCCTGCATTTACTCAGAGGTTTAAATTCAGGTGAGACTTGCACAGGGGTCTTTTGAATGAGTAAAAGTATCCTAAGCTACTAAGATCCAAATTTGCTGATGCGCTCTGGATGCTTTATATTTTCTAACAGCACAAAGCCAGCTGATGGATGCCAGTCAGTGACACAGGTAAACTGAAAGGAACAATTTTGCCCACGGAAAAAGATGTTACAAATCTAAGTGGACTAGCAGTGGAGATTTGATAAGTGCTTTGAGCATGAAGAAATCGTTAAGTGTTGTCATGTTAATTTTCCTTGGGCATACTTCCAGAAAGCGAGATACCTTGCTTTTGTAGCTGGGGGTTGGACTACAGATTAGGCTGCAAAATGGAGCTACAATAACAGATCAATTTATCGGCCTACTTGACAGTAGCTGGGAATTCATAGCTGGAAAATAAGGCTCAATTTTCATTTTCACCAAGACTGTCTGAATTTTGGGAAGGAAACCAAACCAAACCCCACTCTCCCTCGAAAACAATTAAAATGTCTTATGAGTAAGAAATTAGTCCTTGGGCATTATCTTTTCAATCGGAAAAAAACTGAGTCAAGAATTTTGGCTTGATAACTTTTAGTATGGGTAATGACCTGAGAGTCACTTCCTTTGTGAAATTTGTACTGTGAAGCTTTTATACTCCATTCATGTCCTGAAGGACCGAATGATGCTGAAGTGTTTTGCAAGTGAAAAGGCAAAGGTCAAGCACCATCCACATGCAAACTCATGGCTTTTAAAAAAGCTAGAAATGTTGACTCTTCAGTCTCACTAAGAGGTACTTTTCCCCCAGAAATAATTTATGTTATAAACTTAAAGGTTGTTCTTTTTGGTTAAACTACAAGAAATAATGCATAAAGTTTTCATAGGGCTTTTTGCCGGCTTTTAAACAATTTATTTATTCTTATTCTTTTTGTAAAAAGTAGGCAGTTACATTAGCCCCGCTCTACAGATGAGGAAAGTGCAGCACAGGTAGTGTCACGTGGTCAGGCACTGGACTGATGGTGAGGCAGGGAGGGCACCTATGGCTTCAGAGGCTCAGTACAGTGCTTTAACATAAACTGAGCAAAGCTTTACGCCAAACATTTTTATAGGTTTGATGGCAATGTAAAAGGAGTTGAGAGCCCTCATAAAGAAGTCACTTTTTAGCCCATGCATCCTACAAAATGTGGAAGAAATACCAGTTCCATGTAGATTTCTTTAAACAAGAAAAATACTACTGCATTAATACTGTATGCAGTTCAAACAGATGATTGTTTTTCTTTGTCTCCATTCCTTTCTGCACATTATTTGTGTTTGCATCCCTACCAGTTTATTGATCACATAAATAACCTCCTGAGGAGTAGGAGTTTTCTCCGGTGTTTAAAAGTGAGACTATTCATATGCTCCTCTGCCTAATAAATTACTATTCTAAGGTAGTTTCATTAACTACTAGAGTAAGACTTGTTTCATTTCACTAAACATTGCCTATAAAGACGGTTGCAATGGCTGCTACGTTAACACATAACCCTGACATTTTTGTGTCCTGCTTGGTTAAAGAAATCCAAAGTCACACAGAAGGGATGAATGACATAGCTGCTGCATAGAAGCACAGGGGGAAGAGCCAGAACTATATCTGTTTTTAGAGAAAAATCACAATATTGTTATAAATTATTTGGCTTACATAGAATCAGACAGGTGGGAAGAGGACAAGAAAGGGAGGGAGGGAGGGAGGGAGGGAGGAAGAAAAGAAAAGGGAGGAAGGAAAGAAAAGGGAGGAAGGAAAGAAAAGGGAGGAAGGAAAGAAAAGGGAGGAAGGAAAGAAGGGAGTAGTTAAAGGTTAGCCAGTAAGTCTGATCAAAGGACTGGTTTTCTAGGCACCACAGCAGAGGTCTGAAGAGGTCTAAGGAATGTGAACTTGCTGTGGTGTTAAATGGCTTCCAGAACTGACCCTTGTCCAGCAGCTCCAAGCAGGTGTGCAACACTCTGCACATCTCAATGGAAACACACCCTAAGAAGTCTATATCTGAAATTAAAAGACTAGGAAAAAGTACCTTAGGGCTATCTAGCTATCTTCCTGTTGCTGGGCATTCTGTGCCACATTTTCGGTTCATATTCAGCCTTGCACTGCATAATCACATTGCTTTTAGACAATCACAGATATTCATGTGAAGCTTTGCTAGGACACATTGGGAAAATTGTTCAGCTAAGGCAATCCTGTTCAGTCTGAGCAACTATTTCAGGCTTAAATTCCCCCAGGACTCCAGACCTCTCAGAGTTATCAAAAGCATTTATGCTCAGCTTAGTGAGCCAGGAAAAAAAAAATAAAAGATGTAAGGTAATCAATTAAGGGTCCTTCTGTGATCCATTTTGTACAACTGCTTTTGGGTGAAATTAATCACTCCTTAAAAATGATTAAAAGGGTAAGGCAGGTTTAGAATCTTATGCTATTGATGTCTGTATCTGAATCATAATCTTCACATAAATAGCAAAGGTTGTGCAGATACTATTGCTTCTTGACTAAGTTGAGGAGATGCTGGTGTCTTAAAGGTTCTGGGTCCTTAAGCTTACCCTAAGCATGCTTGTCATACACTGACAACAGTGACTTTGGCTCAGAAAGTGACAGGAGTGGTTGCAGTGGCTTGCTTTTTCCTACCATTCCCATCGAGCCCTTGATCTGGAACTGGGCAATGTAGTGCCTGGTCTGTCTGCAGCCTGGGACGGTCACCCTTTTACAAGGATACCCAAAACAGCAGGCTAATGGGGCATTCCCACCCATCTCTCAGCTGAAATGCAGTTGTTATGCAGAATAAGAACACAAAACTCCTCCAGATTGACAGGAGTGTCCTGGCATCAGCACTCTACTGCTAACCAAGGGGAAATGGGTGAGTCCCCCTTTTTCAACGAGGTGCCTTTCTAATGTAAAATGAATCCATATGCACTGTCACAGGCTGAAGGGATAAGTTCCCAGTCTTCCTCAACCCACAAGAGGACTGCAAAATTAAGTTCAAATTTGCTTTTTCTCCCCCTTCTTCCCTGATGCATTTGACATGTCTGTGTGCCCAACCTCGCTCTGGCTTGAGCTCCTTGCCCACAGGCAGGATGGGCATTTGGCCACACAACGGCAGCACTGGCTGGGACATCTCCCTACCCCCTGCCTGCCCAAGCCCCAGCACAAGCTGAGCTTCATGGCAGGGTGATCACCAGTGCCTAAAGGAGGAGTCCTAGCCTGGCCTGGTATCTAAGCAAAAAAGCAAGCAAACCCCATGATGTGTATTTTTATGTGCTTCCAAAGTGCCAGACACCCCATAGGCTTTCAACTCTGGGGAGGTAGTGCAGCTCCTACAGCCAAAACCTGCTCTTTGGCTGGCTTGGCTTGGCAGCAGCCCTGGCGGGCCACACTTGCCTACCCCAGTACAAATACCCCATCCATCCCCAGGGATGTTTGGTTAGCTCAATACACTGATAACTTTTGCTTCCAGAGCCAGCATCATCTTTCCCTGGTGGCATGGACAGCAACCTTCCTACTCTCACCTGACACACACATATGGGTGCTCTCGTGTACCACATCCTTTCTTATCTGCCATCCTGTGTTGCAGGTATCAAAAACCTGATCTTGGCCCTGAGCAAAATCTCCTGGTTTGTGGGCAGGCTGGTGAACATATCATGCTATGGATATTTCCTCACCTGCATTGCTGTAGGTCATGCCAGAGGTCCCTTGGGGTATGTCAGGCTCAGGAGGTCCACTTTCAGTGGTGATACACCTCAAATTCACTCTGTACAGTCCATCTCAGACCCGAGAATCTGTTCAGCCAGTCTGTGCTTGAGAATCTGAGCCTTGTCTGTTTGGCCTTCGTAGACACCAGATCTTCCTTGGCAGGTAAAGGCATCTGCTCACCTCTCTGCTACAACCATTCCACTGTTTTAAAAAGAAACATAAATCCTTTCTCAATAAAGAATCCCCAAAAGATCTGGAACATGATGTGGTCCCATGTGAGCAGGATTTTGTGCCTGACACCTGAACATTGCTTGAGAATCATTTAGCCTAATTTAGCCAGTTATTATTACTTACAAATAAGTATCATGATTAATTTGACAAATAACTCCAGACTTGAATACCTCTGCTGGAAACTTTATTTAAAGACTACATCATTCTGGACTAGTTGTGCAAAGCAAAGGAGAAAAAAAACCTCTTTGGCAACAGATAGAAAGAAGCTCTTAGTACTCATTAAGTAATGAAATAGATTTTCTTCTATGCTTACGACCTCAAATTTGCTTATATACATGGATGAAATTTTGTAGGCACAGAGATCAGTGGGACTTCCAGTTGCCAATGTCAAAGGGCTGAGAATTAAGCCAAGGTGAAAATTACGCTTTCCCAGGGGAATTATTGGTGGTGTAAAGCAAGCCTGAGATTTCCCTTTGAGCAAAGAATTTCCTAAAGAGAATTCTCTTAATTTTCATTTAACTACATACACCTGTAATGAATAGGAGACTAGCAGCCTGGTCTCATGATACTGAATAAATCACTACTCCCTGGGTCATAAATCAGTAATTTGGCTATTTACAAATCAAGCCTCAGTCCAGAAAGTGCTTTTTCCCAACACAGTCATTTTACTTAAGCGAATACTTGGAAACCACACAAGATTTAATCTATTTATCAGTTTCTTTTAAAACAGCTGTTTGTATCTGTAGTCAAAATGAAGATGCAAAATGTTCTTGGAATGTGTTCAAAATATGAAAATTATCATAGTAACAGTGGAAACAACATAAAACCTCAGAGAGGGGCTCCAGCTTCCTTTTCATTGGCTCTCAGGACACATATGACAATGAAGCAGAGCCTCCCAGGAGGACATTTTGATATCACAAGGCAGGAGCATCATTTCCTACCTGGAGCAGCCAGCACACCTGGTGTTTTGTGCCCATCTCTGTCCCTGTGCCCAAACACAGTCTCGTGAGTTGGTTTCCCTTTCTGGAAGTACACAAATATCATACACTGGCTCCCTCCAATGTCGGTTTAATGGTGGGATTTGCTGCTAGGAAAAAGTCTGCTCAGAGACTTACACTTCTACTGTTCAACCAGGCAGGTTGGGCCAGTGCTTACTCCAAAGCGAGAGCCAACCTGAGCCTACAGAAACATACCTGGTCAGGACACATGGGGTGATTCTGGAGAATTCCCACGTCTCCTTACATAAAGCACATGAGTTACACCCTGCTTAGATAAAATGGCTAAGAGCCAGAGTCTGCCTGAAGTTACGTCAGGACAGCCCCCGCACTGTGCAGCAGGCACTCATCCCCCTAGCACAGGGCAGTCTGGCTTGAAGGTCCAAACTTGATGCTGCTCCAGCTGAATGTCATGTGCTGGCTCCTCTACCCACTCGACTCAAACCTGAGTGGAGTGGGCATGCAGCCCCTAGCCAGAGTGTTGGAGTACGTAGCATTTCCACTCGTGTAAATGGCAGTGTAAGGACCAAACCAAAGAATCAGCTTGGAAGCCATGCCTCTGACCTCATTACAAGAAGATATGTAGAACCATAATATTGCACTCAGAAGTAAATGTGAGTTTCCACAGTCATTTTTAGATGCAATGAACTAATGAAAGTCACGAAAGCTGGAATCAGACACTATTCACATTTCCAAGATAAACATCTTAAAATACATTATAATCAAAATAAAGCAGACAAAATTACTAGTAAGGTTTCCAAGTGTAGGTGGCTTGTTTTGAAGTTCCATTAATGTTTTTCATTTTGTTTTGGTGCCAGCCTGCAAAGCAGAAATATTTCAAGAGATAACATAAAGGTACATACCCAAAGGAAGAATAAACCCATTATTCATCTGTTGCAAGGCATTTGGCCACAATGAAGTAAGAGGGATGGAGAACAGAAAATTGTTGGCATGTCTGCAAGATGGAGATTATTTTGTGGAATGTAGCACAAAGTTTAGCTTTATCTATAAAAAAAAAAAAAAAAAGAAGAAGAAAATATTATTGAGCTGTGGGAGGAGGAAACCAGAAGAGAGAGGAAGCCCCACAGTCTAAGCAATGTTATCCTGGGTTAACATATCTGGGTTAAACAGTATTTAACCATGCACTTGGGCAGGAAACACAACTTACTTTTCACACCTGCAAAACTCTTTCCTTCTCCTCTGTAACACTTGCAGTAAGAAACCAACCCCTGCAATTATAAGATACTAGAGGAAGATGATATTCTTCAATTTTTTATTCTGTTGAACAGCACACAATCATCCCATACAACTCTCAGAGCAGCTTAGGAAGCGATCCACACCTTGCACTAACATCAGTGAGCCCTGCCAACCTAGCTTAGAAGAAAAAAGAGCTGCAAAGCCAAGGCTCAAAACAAAACATATGAGCAGGTTACAGGAGTCCTACCTAGAAGCACTCAAGATCACAAGGCTCTTTGGAAAAAAAGCAACTGTCAGTATTTGAATAACACTGGACTTTTTGCAATTCTTCCATCTCAGGTATCTTTGAAATTGTTTTAAGAATGAAGAATTAATCGGCTTAAACAGGCATTTAAATCCAGGATTGCTGGATTATTGACCTCCATTTTGATAAACTTTCACAGAAATAAAGGGAAAGGAATGGCTGGTTTCTTGGAGTCTAACAAGGGCAAAAACAAAGAAAAGAAGAAAAGGGAAATCTCAAATTTTGTTGATTGACTGTATCTTGTTTGTCTTAATTTTATATAAATATAAACAATAAATTACTAACATGTATGATTTCTCTATCACTAAGTCAACATATTTTGTAACATTTAAGAAAGAAGTTACATAATATTCACTAAACTTCTTATATACTACTTGTTGATTGTTATTAAAGGCCATGTTCAGCAATTACATTGGTCCTGTATGGCTGTCTCCTTGCAAAACACACTCTACTTTTCTGGCTCACGTAGTAAACTAAGAAACGAGCTAGCAAAATTCAAATCTGATTTGCTGACTGTATTGGGTCTGATTGAGCTGCAATTAATTTTCCCCACAGCAGCCCTCCCAGTGCTGTGCTTTGCATTGAGAGCTGGGAAGGTGCTGATAACACCCCCGTGTTGTGGCTGCTGCTGGGCAGGGCTGGCACAGCACCAAGGCTGGGTTTCCAACATTCCTCCTGCAGTGGGATGAGGTGGACAAGACCTTGGGATAGGACTGAGACAGCTGACCCAAACTGACCAAAGGGATGTTCCAGACCGTATGATGGCAGCTGAACTATAAAAGCTAGGAAAAGGTGTGTGTGGGGGATCCACTTGTCCTCTGGAGCAGCCGCTACACGTTTGGAGCCCTGTTTCCTGAAAGGGTCCAGACACCGCCTGCTGATGGGAAGAAGAGAATAAATCTTTGTTTTCTTTTGCTTCCATGTGTGCAGCCTTGCTTTGCTTTTTCATTTAACTGCCTCTGTCTTAACCCATGAGTTTCATCTTATATTCTTCCCCTGGTCCAGCTGAGAGGGAGGAGGGGGGGAGTGATAGAGGCAGTGGGCACCTGGCATCCAGACAAGGTCAAACCACCACGCTGTCCCTGTTTTATATATCACTAATCTCCAACAGCAGCTCCAGCAGAATGACATTACAGCTGAGGATCTGTAGGCCAGCACATACTCACTTTCAGTCTTTGCTGGGGATGCACATCTCCGGTCCCTGCAGAGGTGTTAGCTGGCTCTTGCTGCCCACTGGGGATAGACAAGTTGCCAAAGCAATCCCTCCACCCTCAAGTCCTGCAGGGAATACCTGGAAGAAAACAAGAGGGTTCAATAAGGGGTGGAAAGTTCTGACTTTTACACTGAAATGAGTAAGTGGAAACTTTTCTGATGATAACAAGTCTCAAGATTTGGCCTGCTTTAAAAAGTCCCTGCTGTCTGAACACCAGTTCTTTCAGGGCAGTGAAGAGCACTCGGGTGCAGATATACCACCTCCATGACACGTGCTGCATCACTGATCCCAACACAACAGCTCTCCAAAGACTTTGCTTCCCCGGAATGTAGTAGAAAAAGAACATTTTCAGTTGTGCCCTGGTAGTGATCAAGCACATACATGTAAAGCCACTGAACATCAGGTGTTAAAAAGAGTCTTATTTTTTTTTTAAGTAGCTATTGATTAATGCAGTGTTGATAAACAAAATGCAGTGCTGGAGCCTGGAGCTGGCAACAAAAATATTGCACAGCTTTACTCAGCAGTGAACCAGTTCCACAGGCACGCTGGAAAGGACTGCAGTAGAAGAAGGGACAGTGGGACTTTCAGAGGTTGTTCTGGAGCTGAAAAAGTGCATAACCTGGCACTTCAGACTCAGGGCAACCTCCCCTGTCCTCCAGTGCTCTGGATGGATCAACCTTTATTTGTCTAGAGGGCCTACCAAATGGGTATCTGCATTAGTTAACAGAAGAACTGCAGTAGTAATACTGATGTTAAAAAGACCAGTGAAAGTTCATTTCCAAGAGTGGGTTTTGAAGTAGATTAGTTTCTGACTAATTGGAATATAAATCCCAATACCCAGCTGAGTTATTGCTGATTTACACCAGTGTAACAGAGCAGAATTTGGTCTGGGTATCACCTGAGGAGCAGCAGTCACAAGCTTCTACTCGCAAACCACAAGCATTTTACCACTTGAGCTAAAGGAATAGGTTAATTCATTTTAATTAATGTACGATTGTTGTTCAGAGCTAATTTAGATGATGCAAAGCTGAGAAGCATCTAACCTGACTTTTCAAACATGCATGGAGGAGGACTTCCAGAGGAGAGTCATTTAGTTCATGTCTAGTTACTATAATTCCACAGAGATTTTGTGTCCTCTCACTTAGAGTTGTACAGAAAATGAACTGTGACAATGAGGTTATGGAGGTATTTGTCCTAGAAAAATAAATCCCACGGCATTTAAAGTTTCCTGTTTGAATAGCAGTGGCAGTTTTTTGAGGGGTTTATTTTTTTGTTTCTTTGGTGTTTTTTTTCCTTTCTTTTTATGATCCTTAATTTATATCTGCCATGCACTTGAGTTTTGGCAAGCAGAGAATTATCTTTCAAACCTGAACCACAATTTTTTTCTCCATTAATTTGCAATCTTTGGAAAAACCTGAATCTGAATTACAGGCTCATTTAAAAGAAGCTGAACCCAGGGAGGGTTTTGCCTGGTTTTGTGTTTTGTCACAAAGATGTTGCACACCTTTACTCAGCAGTACTTGGTGGACCTGCCATTAAAGGCTTTTTCTAGTGGTCAAGGAAGTAAGGTACTGCTCAGCAGGGATTACAACTGCATTATTTTTGTTCCTTCTTAAAAATACTTAACCTTAAAAATTTTAAGATTACCAATATTTATTGTAAAAAATATAGCTTTTTTTTCTAGCCCTAACATCTGAGGATATGGGCTTTCCTGAGCTGATCCTTAGCCAACGGGTTTTCCCCATCACTTTGTAGATCATGCATTAAGCTTACAGGCAGGATTCAAGTGCCTGCCTCCACTGACCTGTGTCTGGCATCTCTGGGTGGGCATGGCAGTGTCTCTGCAGCAATAATGGCATTTTCCAAATTCTCTCAAGGTCGTGGTCTTGCTATTTGCCTCTGGCGCCTTCAGATTCTTCTTAATGAAAATTTCCAGAAATCTGCTCTGGCATGAATTAGAACATTAACACCCTCCTGAGCCATGAATATTTGTTTTTTTCTCACTTCTGTGCAAAAGTTAACATTTTTGTTGTGCTGGTTTGCATTCAAAAAGTTATTTTTTTTTAATTTCAATGGCCAAAGAGGGAGATTTTTCAAAATATTTTAGAATGTTAAGACATATTTTTCCCTTAACTAACCCAATTCATTCAGATGGGTGAAAGGTATTGAAACCAAAGTCAAGTATTTGATGAGCTTCACAGTCAGAAGCATGTCCCTCTTCAGTTCCAGCAAGACAGACCTTCTCATTCACAGTTAGAAGCAAAAGTTAGAGCAGCAAAAATCTGGCTTTGCATTTCAAACACACCCAAATGTATTCAGACTGTACCACTGAAGAGACAGTCATCTGTGAAGAGTAAGGCTGCATCGTGCACCTTAGATGTGCCTTTATAAGGTTCTCCATAAGGGAGATGGAAACCAAAACAAACCAAAAACGTTTTAAGTTTTTTTATCCCTGCTGACGTGCATAACACTGCAATAAACGTGGAATATATCTTTGGCAAAGGGAATGACACTGACATTTGCCTTGCAAGGCAGAGAGAGAGATCATTAGCTCTTCTCTGAATAGATTTCCTTAAGAATGGTTACTGGAGACCGAGCTCTTCTGCAGAATTTTGTATTTCAGCATTTTTCTAGGCTGTAGTATAGCCTTGTAGTATACCTTGTCCATACCGCAGGCCAGGGCATAGTGTGGACTGTGCTACGGCTCCTGGGCTGGAGGGGGAGGCAAAGAGACCAGAAGGCAGTGGTGGGGGAGCAGGACTGTACATGGTCCCCATTTCACTCCCTGCACAAGGTCCACAGCTTGCTGGAGTGTGCAGTCAGGCACAGACTGAGCCTTCTGCCCTCAAATCACATTCACTGTGTTAGGCTGCTCTCCTCATACTTTTCTCCCAGTGGAGCCAAGTGGCTTCCAGATGCCTGTTTATTGTGACTCGGTGTTTGGACACAAACCTGCTGTGGCTGACTCTGTATGATACAATTACACACAGTTTGCAAGAGTGTCAGACAGATGCCTCCTGTGGTTCTGTAGGACCTACTTAAAATACTTCTATTTCTTCCTCTATCACAAATAATTTGCAATGCAGTTAAAAGGCTGCAATAACACATTCACTCTACCTGGTTTGTTTTCTTAATTATTCCTAGAATATAGAAAATGTAGTTCTAAATAAAGGTATTACTTGGTTAATAACAAGTTATATTTGTGTCATTGCTGTTGATACTGTAAAACTGGCATCCCAGAAACAGAAACCTTAATGCTGTTCAGGTGGTTTCTGGGACTTGTTTGTTGGCTGGTGCCTGAGCCTGAAGTACGTGACTTTTACTCATGAAGAGGAATGCAGGTGGACCAGTATCCCCCCCAGTATACATTGTGCTGGGCCTGTGTAGCAGCAGAGTGATGCACAGAAGACACTTCCAACAATTCCCTCTGTCAGTTAACATTAAAATTAAACCATTGAGGACAATGTCAACATAAAATTGTATTGATTACCAAAACCATTATTGAATAAAATGTCTTTTGCTATGATTATCCAACTAAAAAGTACAAGACTTAACAGCAGAAGACCAATCTACCAAGGCAATTGTTACATTTCTGGTGCTTACATTGATAAGTATTTCCCTCCCTACTGACTTAAACAAACCCCTCTTCTATTCTCCAAAGAACAGTGTGTGTGCTTAATAAACCCCCAAACCTATTACTGCAACGGAGAAGCAGAAGTTAGAAAAAGAGTATAGCCCAGATTTGTGATTTGTACCAAAGCAGTGGGAGTGATGAATGGGACCAAGAAGCCGTACACAAAATTGAGGGTTAAATTAGAGGTGTGAGTGATCTTGCCAGCATATTGCTCATCACTTCATAAATATGCAGCACAGTTGCCATAGTGTATCCTATGTCAGTATTTGGGCCTTCTTATTTTTCCCCATTGAGGAGGGCTGGGGTTTTGTAAGAGAAGACAGCCACACTGCCCAACAAGTTTTCACTCAGACTGCTTTAACTCTAAGTGGTAGCATACTGGCCCAGTTTATTTAAAGCAGAAGACTCAAGATGCTTCAGTTATTGCACCATGATGGGCTGAGCTCCCTTACACTGCTCTCTTGGATAAGGCAGCTGAATGGTTCCACAGCTGACTCACAGCTAGCACCAAGTTGCCACCTCAGAAGGCAAGGAGAATAAAAGAGAAGTCCCACTGACAGTGGGATTTTATCAGCTCTTGTCAGCACTTATCCTGGACAAGAAGTAAATCCACGGTTTACATAACAAGGTAACAGAAACTTCACAACCTCCCGAAAGCAGCTTGTTCCCCGTGTTGTGTCTGCCCAGAGTACATGAACATCTTGTGACAAATGGATGACAGAACTGAATCATCATGAATAAATTACGTTACACCTGTCCTCTAAAGTCCCTGTGGTTCCTAAGGCTTTCAAAGTGCTAAAGTTTCATCATTTTCTAGAGCATCAAGAGAAACATACCCTCAAATTAATTTTTAATTTCTCTCTGTCATGCCATTTACCAAAGAAAAATATTTGAATTTATATATCTGATATTAGACTTTGTCTCAGGTTTGTTTGGCCATTGTTCTTGTTTTCCATGTCAGACTGATGAAATTTGATTTGAGGGGAAGGGGAGAAAAGAGAAGACAAAACACAGCAGAAAGCCTGAGAAGCATAAAATTTGCTCTCCAGAATGTCTGTGCTTGCAATCAGCAGCCCCCAAAGTTCTGCTATGATCATCAAGAGATGATGCCTATCGGTCAGTCTTTAAACACTGCCCATTAGGTTCTCTTGCTGAGGATGTAACTGAATTAACTATTCCCTGAAGCCTTTTTTTTTTTTTTTACTCCATTTTGCAGCCAAAGTTGAAATAAGGGAAGTTCTTTTGCTTTCCAATACATTAAGTGGTGTGGATGAAAGGGATTAGTATCATGGCCTAGAAAGTTATTTTTTAGAGCTATAATAGAATCGATATGGCTTTTTGTTTTTTTCCCCTAGAATTATTTAAGAGCTAAATCAAGTCACATAATATTGATTGTAGAATATATTTGCAGATGTCACCCCTCAGTATAAAGAAACTTGATTTCTAAGTGTTTTCTGGTGCTGGAGGATTTTATACACGCAGTAGGCTGTATGCAAAATGCATTCTATTATTCTATGAGTTTAGATTTTTTCCAGATGACAGGCGTTACTTTTATGATGCCCTGAATGGAATGACAGAGTAAATTTCCCTGATTTATACTCCATTAGGACCAGTGATACTGCTGTCACGACTGCTGCTCTCATTACACAACATCATACACTCCCTTGCCTAGCACTGAAATAAGTTGCAGCGTTCTCAAATACCAGCAACTCAGGTCAATTCCCATCCTATGTCTTGCTCGCTCACCCTGGGAACTTTCCCATGGTAGACCTCAGTCTACAGCTCCTCTTAGGGATGGTTTCCATTCCGTTGCCTTATCTGGGGTATACATGGTATCCCATTCTTCATTTTAGAAGTACTGTTTGGAGACAAGCACCAAAACAATGAATCATGGGACTAGGTTATTTTTAGGCCACATTTCCAAATCAACATTGAACCTATTTCTGAAGAACCTGCACAAGGAACATATTGTGTGCATACACAAATAAATGACACAATTCAATGGTTTAATACTATCTGCCAAGTTAAACTACTGCAGAGCAGCTGTGTACATTTAAAATGATCCCTGGCACTTCTGAAGAGTTCATAAATCAGCAGCAACCTACTTTCTTCCAATTAAGAGAGTTAAAGGAAAAAAAATCAGAAATTAATGTGTCTAGGACATAGATGACATCTCTATACACTCGTGAATGTGAATCTGAAAGAAGAAAAAAAAAAGTAAGTAATGTTCTTTACATTACTAGGATTATAATAATTTCAAAATGCCTATTTTTGTGTTTCAATCCTTTCAAAAGTATTGTTACAAGGAGGCTTGTCTGATCAGTGATGTTAACCCAAATTTACTGAAGAAATGAAAGACAGTCCATCAACCAAACCACAAACGAAACTGACCAATGCCTCAAACTATGGCTCCCTCCACTAAGAGGAACATGAGATGTGTGCCCTGTATGGGCAGCCGCAAATCATCTTTTAGAACTCCCTCTAAAAGCAATCACTAAAATACTGATTGCTGCTCTAAAGAGCCACACTGCATAGTTCCACTGTCTAAACTTCCCTGCCAATTTGCTGGCATCAACAGCAATCCCCACAGTGTGGTTTCATGATTGTGTGCCTCTGGTCCTTGCACTCTGCCATAGTAAACACCGCAGAAATCCAAAGGGGTTAACAGGCATCACTTAGTCTTTACCACCTATGGCAGTCTCTTCTGTTTGCACATCTTGTCCCTTGCAACTTCTTGCCTTCTCACCATATTTTAGTTGTGTGCATCTTTTCACAATGGAATTAGTTACCCTCTTGCTGTAGATGGATCTTCATGCATAGTTTGATATAGTTTGTACCTGTGACTAGAGGCATAAAAATATCTATTTTCCTCTGATTTAGATCTTATTAAGGGAAGCAGGAGGAAGAACTAGTACACTAATAAAAAGGAAATAATAATAAAAAAAAAGGCAACTCACAAAACAACAGTTTTGTGTAGGAACCAACACCCATCTGGCCATCATCTCCCTTTCCTCTCTAGTGGCTTTCTCAAGCACACCCCAGTACACTATCAATTCCTCCCTTTCTTCAGTGAATGGTGTCTGCAGGCAGCTTCCCACTGCCCTAGTGCTGCAGGACACACAGTTCTTTCACACATGTGACCTGACAACACGTAGCTTGGAAGGAACCTCAGGCAGCCACGTAGAACATCTTGCTGTTGTGGTTGTTAGAGCCTCTAGACAACACCTTGTCCAGTCAACTTTTCATTATCTCCAAAGATAATTGCACAACCTGTTTGGACAATCTACTCCAAGGTCTGATGACTCCTTATACTGAATTGGGATTTCCTGTTTTCCAGACTGTAGCTGTTGCCTCTTTGCCCTTCTGCTGTGCACACCTGAGAAGACGACTCTATTCTCTACACCTTCCCATTAGAAGTGACTCCCAGGAGTGGGCAGCACAGAAATTAATTTCATTATTATAATTTATTTACTCAAAAACGACTATATTTCCATTGGTGTACTTCCTCAGGTCCATAAGTGGGCCTCTCCACACTCCAGAAGAGGGATATCTCCTTTCACTCTGTGCTCTGGCAGAATGAAGGACTAACCCATGCCTAATTGCCAGCACGTCTGGAGCATGCTTGAATCTGCTTCTTGTTAACTAGATCTTCGTTTCACTTTTGAAACACAGAAGCTATGTTAAAGTGTGTCATCTTATTTTAAGCTTTTAGTAATCCAGGCTATTTCTGTGGTAAACCAAGTGTGGAACGGATAACGTTTTGAGGACTGGAAGACAAGTCTGGGTCAATGCTGCTGTATATCAACATAATGAGTTCATAACATCATTTAGCTGTAACTTTTAAACTAGTGCATAAATGCTTCAGCATGATATGATGTTAATTTAATTAGAAATAAAAGGTTGGATTCCATACAAATGTGTAAAACGTTTCACAAAGATTTCCTGTCACTTGATTCTTCCATGGTGTTCTTTCCCACACCAGCTGTCTCTGGTGACAGTGATCTATTTGACAACTCAAACAAGGACACTTTAGGCCTGCAGAACTCCAGGAGCTGAACAAGGAAACATTTCCAAGTGATGGTGTAACCCTTCTGGAAAGCTGACAAGCATTTGGGAGTGCTATAGAGCACTTTGCAGGTTCTTCACAGATCACACTTATTTGCCAACGAAGAGAGAAAGCTGATTTATGTATATAAAGTGTACAAAGCACACTTCAAGGGGGTGAGTCAGGTGAATCACATCAGCCAGCTGGAAACAGGACTAACACATCTAGGACATGAGACGTCCCACAGGGCTTTTGTGCAGGATGCTGCACATTAAAGGAAATGGTTTTCCATCATCAGGGCTCTTCTCCATCACTGTTCTCTTTGCTAGCCTCTGCAGCAGCAGCCAGAGAATCTGTTTCTTCCATGGATACAGAACAAGCCCAGCTATTGCCTGACCTGATAACTGATATGAAATTGGTCACTATCATCTTTGTATTTCCACCACCTCTGGAGCTAATCAACAGCATGGATCTGTTTTCCAGGGGGAACATC
Source organism: Chloroceryle amazona (assembly GCA_027560015.1). Taxonomy (NCBI): domain Eukaryota; kingdom Metazoa; phylum Chordata; class Aves; order Coraciiformes; family Cerylidae; genus Chloroceryle; species Chloroceryle amazona. The sequence continues at coordinate 34,989 of JANHFX010024659.1, forward strand.
CTGTGACCAACACACCAAACTGGGGAGCTATAAGAAAGCTAAGGTGGTTTGTAAATTCCCAGTGACAGAAGTGTAGGTAGACCGAGTGTATCACTGATACAAAAAAGCTGGAGAGGGTTAGGCCAAGAAACGGGTTTACACACCTTAGTCCCCACTGTTAGATCCCCTTCTCGGCTGCTGCTTGACCAGAAAGAGGGTGTAATACATTGGAACCTCTACTTACACCTCTACAACTTACTAGCCCAGGTCTGGATAGCACTGAACTGCTTTGCTTTGCCATGGAAAAGCAGTTTTTCACAAAGCTTTTTGTTGTGGGTGCTCTTTGGTGTCTTGGGTGGAAAAGAGGCTCTTTACCCTTCTTGTTGGAGGTGTCCCTTGACCCACCTGCAGATGGCATGCAGAGAGGTACCTCCCCTGTGGCCCTGGAGAGGAAAAGCAGATTAAAGATACCCAGTGCCCTGTACCTGCCATAGAGCAGGGTGGCTCTGTGGGGCAGCCTGGTTTTCCCCATGCACAGCCTGGGAAGACAGAGAGACTGACATCTGTTCCCGAGAGCAGGCACCTAAAAATCCACCAGCTAGGTCCTCTTCTGGCCCTAATTCTTAGGAATCAAATTCCTCCTTGTGAATAAAGAAACCCCAGTTTAATGCGATTAAATGCTTTATACTTTCCAGTAACTGAGCAGGAAATTGAAGATTTTCCATTCTGGAAAGTTAAGGAATTGTTATTAGTAAATGCAAGTAATGTTGCAGAGTTCAGATTTCTGAGGAAGTCTGTGTTTATTTTAGGGAAGATAGTAGGACTGATCTGTTTTCTAGATTTTCATGCCCCTGATGAAGTAATATTTTGCAAATGTTGTTTACAGTTTCAGTCCTACAAAGCCATATGATGTATATGTGTAGATATATATATATATCTCCTTAACTAGACATTCTATAAGGAATCCATATAATGTGCAAAAAGTTAAAAATGCTTTTGCAGAATATACATCTTACTTTTCCTTTAGATAGCTGATCGAGAGAAGAGCTGTATATGATTATTATGATTATTCTTTACTGTCATGCTCAGCAAGTTCAGAAGTCAAAGTTTCATCTAAAGCACAAAACACCTACAGAGTATTATGATGATAAACATAAAATACTTTCAAACAAACATAATCTGCCCACTTTAAAAAAATGCACACTTCATAGCTGTAGAGTACATGGCTGGATGGAAGGAAAATTCCACCATGTATTTTATCAGCTGGCTGCCATTCTCTGTATGAGCGCCAATAAAAATGGGGAATTTTATTGAGAAGCAATAACTTCCTCTATATCAACTCTTGCAAGCACTATTACATCAAATTGCAAGGGTGCTCACAGAAACAAAACACCCTTTTAAATGTTTTCCCAAGATATGATGCAGCCATTCCATCTATCATTTGGACCCCACTATTTTAACCAAACATGCTCATACTGAGTCAAAGGTTTCAGCTGCAGATAGCACAGCCATGCAAAAGGACTTGGTAAGTCTTTGTTATTTTGTTTTGTTTTGGTTTTAAATCATTTTTTTAGGGGGGTCAAAATAGGGGGCTATCTTGGCTGTGATGTAACACAGTTCTAAAAGGTAATGGTGGGAAGACCACAATTTTATTGAACAGCTCTAGTTACACAGGGACAGGATGTGAAAAGCCTTTTCAACACAGGAAGCCATCGTCACTCTATTGACCAAAGGCAACACTTTAAACCAAATTAAACAGAAGTCAGGTGACTAGAAGAGCACCTGCATATTCCCAGGACCGTTCAGCTATTGGTCTCTGGGACCTGACCATCTGAACCAAGTCAAATTATTCTTTATGACCTTAGAAAGCATTAGGGCTACCCCCCTCCCCCAATCATTTATACCTTTAGTGCAAAGCTTTGTTGATATGCTGAATTTAAATAATCTCTCATTTTGTAGCTGGCTGAGATGGATAACAGGCCATCTCTTTGACTTCAGTCTCAGCCCAGTTACTATAAATAATGTCATGCTTTGTTTCATATTTTTTCATTCATACAAAACTGTACTATCTCTATAGCCACCCAAAGCCCTAAGAAACCTCTAACAATATTTAAAAGCAGTTATTCTTTTGCCTTCAGCATCAGTCTGTGTTACTGCCTTTTGCTCAGAACTGAAGTTGAGACAAAAGACAAAGAATTAGGGATAACACCTTAACAATGACCCCAAACATTTCATGCTTTCTGGATCTCCTGCTTCTAGCTCTGCAACTTGCTCAGGAGTCCAGTGGAGGACAAAATCATTACAAACCCAAGTCTGTGCCACACAGATGTTGAATTTTCTCACCTGAAAAGCCTCATACAGCTCTTACTACTGTTTTAACCACACACCACCAAACTACGCATAGGAAAACAACCACAGATCCTGACCTGATTACTGAAGACATGTCAGTGCTCAACAGCCAAGGCAGTGGAAAAGCCCATTACATCCTAACAGGAATACAGATAGAAAACACTGCTTCCAGACCCAGGAATTTGCACTTGCTTTGAAAAACACCTCCTAACCTCCAGTCAGCGTGCTTTCTTGAAAGTTCATAGAGGTAAGGACACAAATTTTTATAGTATTTGTGGCCAAATATCCGTCTATATCAGAAAAAAAATACCCAAACCAGGAAAATGTGCAGCAGGAAAATATGTCCTTTGCCTTTTGAGCAAAAGCTTTTAATTCAGCTCAATCAAGCACCAGTAAGTGAACACTGATCCTATCAGGAGAAAGAAAAGAGCTATTGACACCAAAAGCAAGTCCTGCTGTATCATCTCATTTAATGATCCTCTATTTTTAGCACTTGATAATACCTCCTTAGGTCTGAGATTCATCCATCAGTGACACATCTTCCTTTCTTCCTCTTGCAGACTTAAAATACATCATAAAGTTCATTAGCTAAAGCAAAGCTTTCTCCCATTTTACTGCATCAGTCATTCCTGCATAATACAAAATTAAATAAATCACACAGTATTCTCAAAATTAAGGTCCCAGCAGTGAAGACACAGTTTTCTTTCGCAACGGTATGTAGCCTGACACAGGACAGGGGAATGGAGCCCTACCACTGAACCTCTGCTCGGTCCCAAGTCCATCCCAAAGGTGATTTAACAAACAGGCACCCTGGTTTAGCTTGGTTGACCTTGAGCCTCTATTCCATGGTGAAATGGATCAGCAGCAGCACTGGGACCCACAGCATTGCCTCTGCACTGATCAGTGTAGACAACTGCAGGGCCATGGGCAGAATGGAACAAAGAGCAGGAACAGATGTGCTGCCAGTCCCCACTGCCTGAGAAGAGATGGAGGAAGAGGAGAGGATGCTCCGAACACTGGGTTTAGGTGTTGCATTCTCTTTCCTTCACTAAACTGAGTCAGATTTAAAACAGTGTTCTGAAAAAACCAAAACCAAACAAACAACATAAACCAAAAAAACCCAAACCCAAAAAGAAAACAAACAGAAAAAAAACCAAACCAAACCAAACCAAAAAAAACAAAACAAAACCCACAACCAGAATGGAAATGTTTTCTGTAGAAAAATGCCAATCTGAAATATTCTGACTTTTCAATTTTTTCTTCATGTTCTTGACTGAAAATGTTGCTGGAAATTTAACCTCAAGTCCCAGGTAGTTTTAGTCAATCCAAAAGTGCAGTTCAGGCAAGGGAGATACCGAACATATAGAGTGCCACATTGCTGACCATTTTCCCCAACAGAAAACTGGGAGCTCTCAGATGTCACTGAGAACTTAGAGTATAACAAATTTATTTTTGTTTTAAACAATTTCCTTTAGCGCTCAGTGAATTACCCTGTCACACATTCAGCAACTTGCTTTCATACTGCTACAAGCAATTGTGCTGGATGAAATTAATGATGTAAAGTCTATTCTTGGTTTTTATTAAGCTCTCTTGTCTGAGGAAAGATCAATATTTAATAGGAAGATGGGGGAGGGAATGCAAGCAGAAAAGTTTCTCTTTTCTGTCTAGTATCTGAAAAAAAATAAAATATCTACTTTCATGAGTGGCAGGCCAATCCAGCTGAATTCTGCTGAGTACCAGTGCCAGTCACAAAAATCTCAGGCCTCTGAACCTTTGAAGTCAATAGAGTTGTGCACAGGCAGTACCATAAAAAGAAGAAAATAATCAGAAAGAAATGTAAAGGCCATGTATACCATATAATTGATGTGACTTTGGAGACACCTATGTAAGCAAAGTAATTAAAGCCCGGGCAGTAAGGAGAACAGGAAGAAAACCGGGAAGCTGTAATTAATTAAAAATATTATGATGTTTCACTCTGAAAACTCTGTATTTTTTCACAACCTAAAAGTAACATCTTGCACCCTCAGGATGCTGATCTCTGCAGGATATGGACACCTACCCAATACAGTATGTATAATAAATGAGTAAAAGGAACAATTGTTTTGGCTTCAGTACGATGGTGAACTTTGATGGCATCCTAGTAAAACACATAACATTTATTGCCATGATAAACTGCTCTTGAGGGAGTGATTTCCCTGCCCTCCCAGCTGGAGCTGTCGTGCTGCAATGACAGAGTGGGTAAGGAAGGGATGGAACAATAGCAAAGTCAAGGAGCTGGAGCCTGACCTTAACAGAGTGGGTGGTATTTGCTGCAGTCCAGAAAAGCAAATAACTCACTCAAAGGTGATAGATTTTACTGGGGAGTGGAAATAACAAAGCTGAGAAATAAAGTGGAGCAAGCATGGTATGAAAGTGTACTAAAGTAACTGAAGGGGGGATCTGCTTGTCAATAGATCCAGCTGTTAAAGAAAGGAAGAGAAAGAAAAGGAAAGCACAAAAGAGAGGTGAGAGAAGAGATGAGAGAGGGAAAGAAAAAGAATAGAAAGAGAAAAAGGAAAAAAAATGAAAGGGAAAGGGAGAAAGAAAATTAGAAAAAGAGAAAGAAAAATAAAAATAAAAAGAAGGAAAAAACCCGAAGCCCTGTGTCTGCGAGGTGTACTTGATTAAATGCATCACTCAGTAACATGTCCAAAACACACCAACTCACTTCATGGAACACCTCGCCTGACAGTGAGGGTGTAATTGAGTAGTTGGTACTGGAAAATTTGTTCCCGTTGTCTCTATTTTGAGACGAGGGACTGCAGGGACCTGCAGGCAGGAGAAATGTCCTTCTTGGTCACTGCTTTTGAGTTAAGAACTTGCAAGTGAAAATCCCAGCTCTCCAAGGCATAGAGAACTGTTTTGCTTTGTTTTGTGCAGGGCAACTACTTGTACATTGTAAACGTTCTTGCCTACTACCCTATTTTCCATAAAGCCTGTGAATGGACAGGCCAGAGACTTACCCCTCTAAAAAAAGAAAAACAAAACAAAACAAAAACAAACAAACAAAACAAAACCAAAAACACACTAAAATAAAATGAGGAGGTGCTTTGGTACCAGTGACTTTAATCCAGTTACATTTGCTGTGTGAGGACAAAACATGACACCAGCTGCAATATGTATGTTGGGAACTTGTAATGGGTCAGTTCTCCAAGGCTGAAATGAATTGGTGGAATGACTGACTAAAAAATGATATTGTTGAAGGATATTTTATTTGCTCAGCAAAGGCAAAATTACTTCAGCTGAAAGGAGACACAGAAGCTGCCTTAAGCCATAAATATTCATATAGAATGAAAGAAAAGGGGAAAAAAAATCATCAGTGACTTCAAGTTGCAAGTTTGTATGTCTCATAGCTGACTTAAAGAGGAAAGTAAAGAAACTGATGAAGTATCCATTGCCTCTTCTGCTGGGGCTTTTTTCCAAAACACATGTAGTAAAAGATTCTCTCTGTGTCTGAAAAGTACTTTTATGTCTCCTGTTCATATTGCATTAAAGTGCTTCTGAACAGCAAGGTATTTCATTTTACAGTGTACTTTGGAGAAGCAGATGTGTCTTTTGCCTCCATATTACAGAGGGGAAACAGCTACAGAAATATTCAGATATATCTCCGATGTCAGATGGGACACGTGCAGTGATAGAGCAAGATGAACTTCTATCTCTGCAAATTTCTGGACAACAGTGTGGGTCACGGGTCACCCTTTCTCAAAGAAGGATGGCCACAGCCCCTTTGAATCCTTAGGATAAAGTGAACATTACTACTACACAGAGCTGTTGATGGGGACTATAAACATCTCAAAGAATTTACAGACTAGTAGTGAGGAAAGATTTGATGAACAAGACATGAGTAAGGCAAAGGTAACTTGTATACCAAGATATATTCAGTTCTTAGAAGATAAGAACCAGGAAGCCATTGCCACCCCTTGCAGACACTGCATAAGTTTCTGCATGCCTTGGGGCACAAGTCAAACCTAAACTGGGACTTGACTGGTGAACATTAGAAGTAGTATTACACACTTTAATGGGAACATTGGCAATGTGGCATCATCTGCAGATAGTTTGATGGAAACCATGAGCTGTGCTGATGGCCACTGGAAGGGACATCAGATCAGATGTTTCTAAGCATGTGAAGGAGTTTTCACTTCTTTCTGTTCTAAATGGAGTAGTAGAACAGAAGCATTATAATTTATTAGTGTCTTTTTAAGAGTAAAGTCAATGGCCAACTCTACTGTATAACAACACCATGATTATTGTTTTTCTTTTGCTAAAAGCAGTGTCTCAAAACAACCTGAGTGGCAACCAGCAGCTCTCTCACGCCATATCCTCCTCTGTAGCCTCCTCCTCTCTCCTCAGCCCCAAGGCATGGATGGAGACTTCAGCTGCCACAACACCTCAGAGCAGGCTGTAGCACCTCCACCACCAGGTTCTGCTGCTACTTTTATTTCCAGACCCTGCTCCCCTTCCCCTCCAGCACCTCTGGCCCAAATGCTCTGTCTTTACAGGAGGAAAGGTTACTGCTCTTTGGGATTGCTGGCAGGGGCGTGACACACAGAGCATTTGAGGAAGCCCAGTAGGGGCCAAAGCAAGAACACCTGAAAGATGCTGCTCCTGAGGATGCCCTCCCACGTTGCCATCTCTGCCCTCTTTTTCTCTTACCTGCCAGCTTTGAGAATCAGACTTCTCAGAGCATATTCCTTTCTTTGTGATGCAGTTACCCAGCAGGTCATCAGAAGGGTCCTCGTCCTCCACTCAAAAACACAGCATGATATACATAACCTTTTATGAGAAGGAAGAGGAGAGATGATTACAGAAGCCCAAAGATGTAGATGGGATGTTTAGCTCTTTGCATGTCTAAAAGGAGCATGATTTCCAGGTGCAGTGAGACAGTATCTCCTCTGCAGCTCTGTATTACATTACTGCAACTCGTGCTGCAGAGGCTGTACTAGAAGGCTGCTCACTTGTGCAAAACATAGGCAGTCACCAGGAACGGAGCTCCTGCAAGATCTCTTTTCTCTCAGTCTGAAATAGTAGTTGTACAACACAGAGCAGCTCTGTAACCCCCCTTTCTCAAATCTGCACTTATCCCGCCCAGCTCATTAATTCTTTTGTCCTCCTTTATTTAAAAAGAAATACCTATGTACCAGAGTACTTACCATTAATGAATCCTTTAAGTCTTGCAACTCTTATAGACAAATACTCAGCAGTCAAAGCACCCCACAGAACATTTTAAAACTCACTTGCGAACCTGTGAGCATGCCAATTGTTTAAACTTTTCTTCTAGCCTTTTCTTCTGTGACAAAGTGAAACCTACGACGAGCTTGACCTGCGCCGTGTGGCTGTGGTTGCTTAGGTAAGCCATAGAATACTGTCTCCCCAGCAAGAAAGCACTTCCCTCTGGAAGAGAAACATAAATCTCTATGGAGAGCGAATTTCAAACCTCTAGGCTACTGAATTGCCTGGATACTTGCTGAAAACAGACCTTAAGCAAAGAGCCTCCAGTTAGAGGTGGCACAGCTGGCTGCAGCATTTCCTCCTCCAGTCCCGCTCGGCTCACTCCAGATCCCTCTCAGACTTGGACACACTGTCTGTCTCAGGGATCTCCTTCTCTCTGCTCCAGGTCGGCGGAGACGCCCCAGGCTGCCAGTCCTTCGGCCGAAGTCCCTGGAGTGATGGTCCCAAGGACACTGCCTTTCTTCCTCACCCAGCAAAGGATCTGTCTTGCAGGGGAAGGTCAGGTATGGTGGGGTAGTTTTCCCTTCCTGGTGAAGGTACCAGGGAGAGAGACATGGGAGCTGCCTGTAATTTTTTTCTGTCAGAATGGCTGCGTGGCAGCCAGTTTACTTGTCGCATTACTTACGTGCACATATCCAATACGTCCTTGCAAGTGCCACAGTGAGACTGGGATAGAAGGTAAATATAAACCAAAATACACAAAATAAGTAATTCTTCATAATTCAATATGACATCCTTCCTTTAATTTAAACCTAATCAGGGAATAAGAAACTAAAACCAGCTGTAAGCATTCACATTACATCTCTCCAGGGAAATCTACATAAAGTTAGGATTTGTTTTCACCCAATGGAAATTTTGCAATTTCACACAGCCACTCCTTTTGTTTAAAGCTGCTCCTTTATTACATTTTCCATAACAGAATTTACAATCTACACAAAATAAAAAGCAATTCCACCGCATTTTCTTTGGGTGACTCTCTCGCCCTACCTTCTCCCGCTCAAAACATGAAAAGATTAAACACATGAGTGTTTCTAGTAATCTGGCTATCTCAGCCATAAATTCAACAGGCAGGAAAGATTTATTTTATTTATTTTTTTTTTATTTTACAATCAGTAAAATATGCCTGGAAACTGCACGCAGCCCAGCATGATGAACACGTTTCACTTCTTTTTTTTACCATTCATACGGTAAATAAGCTTTTAGCAAACCCTCTCCAAAGGCCTTGTAAAGCTCTTTTCTCTGCATATAACCATCCCGGCCAACAGCACAGAGCTAAAACCTACGGTGAGCTCAGAAGCAAACACTTCCAACAATTAAAATGTTCCACCAAGGATTCCAGTCAGGAGATGCAGGAACACAAAGGGACACGGCCCCTGGACAATAACTACCTCAGCTATTAAAGGGAGCAGGGAGGAACCCAACGGCAGCGTGAGAGAATCAGAAGCCTGCATCCTTTCCATCCAGTGGGAGGTGAATAATATGGTTATGTCCTTTGGGCTCTCTGAAAATTGGTCACTAATGAAATGTTTGAGGAAAAAAAGGCTCCACTGCCAAAGCTTGTTCAAATAAATGCACTGTATTTGTGAATAGTGATGCCTTACGAGTCCAAAGTTAATGTCAGCAACAGCCTCTTAATCTGTACTTAATAATCTTCTGGCAGAGTGAAAGACTGACCCAACTCAAAGTTTAATGATCAAGCTGGCAATTAGAGCTGTTGGTAACAATTAATTTTTCTGCAAATGCACTTTCCACAGACATTTTTCACTACATTTAAAAATGAATGTCACATTATCAACCACAAATACCACGCGAGAACACATCTGATGTTAAACCCAGGAACAGCAGCAAGATCTTGCAGAAAAAAGGAAAAGATGCAATTGTGACATTGGGCTACAATCACAGCTGTGAGGGGTTTTTTTCTTCTTTATGTACAGGAGAAAATGAATGAAAAAACACCGTCAATTTTCCCTTACAGCAAAAGGCTTTGAACTTACCCTTGGAAATGAGCAAAATCACAATGCTCCAAGCTGACGTTGCCTCTTGAAAGCCTGTTGTTTTCAGTGGTACAGCCTGGGTTTATCAGAGGACAGACACAGGCCTTGCCAGGCTAATCCCCTGAAGTATGTAAGTACCTGCTTAATTAGAAAGAAGCGGTTTCGGCAACACTATTCACAGCACATAAACCAGGCACTGCATGTCATTCTCCATGGCATTGGTGGGAGCCCTGCAGCAGGACTTCTAGTGCCTGTAGTGCTGCTGAGAGAGAATTTTGCTGAGATTGACTTTCAAGGGTGCAAGGCTGAATTCTCCTCTCCTTGTCTGAAAGGCGTTGACCATTCAGGGTTGCAACTGGATTATACCAAACCTTTCTGCTGCAGATGTGCTCGGGGAGAGGGTGAGGGATGGAGGAGATGTCCCTCGCACTCAGTGACACAAGCACCCCCTGTGCCTCTGTGTGATGGAGATGAAACCCTGCAAGTCACTGGAGCAGCATCATGTACCTCTTCTTATACACCTGTAGTAGTAATGTTGGAATTAAAGTGCTGACGTGCTTTTTATGTGGACTAAAATGTACTTGTTGGTTGGAGTAGGAGAGATTTGTGGGAGGGTGACAGAAAGATGAAGTAAAAGGAAAACTCAAGAAAGAAGCCAGATAAGAAAGATCTGATGTTGCCCCTTTTTAACAATTAGTCTAGTCAATTTAATAAATTTTAAATATGGGCATCATAAAATTGATGAATTTTTATTCTGCATTTTTAGAGCATCCTTTTATCTCCCCCACTCCAGCAATTAGAAGTTTAATTCCAAAATAAAAGGAAAAATATGAAGAGTAGGCACGTTAAATCATATTTTACTAGATCATTAATATATTCCTCAGTTATATAAAGGAGTAAATCTGAACTTGAAGCAAAAATTCATAGCTGACTAAAATGCATATCGTCATGTCTTAAAGATATAGTCTGTAAGAATTATATTCTTCCAGTTAGCAAAGATATTTGAAGAACAAATACATTTAATATATTGTTGTACATGTGCTGAAAAATACGTCTGGACTATATAATCAAATTAAATTATGATTAAATTAATGTGGAACCTATCTAGGTTCCAGACTTGTTTTTAGGAAAAATACACACACATATACATCTATATATACATTTCCTAAGTTAACCGTAATCTTGTGAACAATATGCTAACATTTTAAAGACTTTTAAAATCAGTATTGAAAAACAGTCTTTCTTATAAATACTGAAAGTCACATAATTTCTGTGACTCAAATCAGGACAAGACAAATCAAATATTGCTCAAGAACAAATACAGGTATGTGCAATTCTTAAAACCAGTTTAATCTATTATGCTGACATTCCCTCTTGTGTGGGCAATTGGTTTGTCTGTTTGTGTTTTCTCTTTTTGCTTTTGCCTTTTTTTTTTTTGAGCCTGGAAACTGCCACAGAAAAGTCTGGCAGCTATAACCTCCAGTTAACTACTAGCAAATGCTAACATGCTGTAAAGTGGAACATTTATACAAGATCCATCTGGCGCATACAAGTAGGAATCCAAGATTTAAAGCCATTACACTGTGCATGTGCATTTACACCTTCACCAAAGTTGGCAAAAAGGAGTGGATTTTACCCCATGACTCCAGTAGTAAAAGGAGGGGTGTGAAACGTGTGCTGCCCTACACTCCTCCAGCCAATTGCAGTTATACACTGCACTTTGGCATGTTACATCCCAGGCTTCATGCCAGGAGTAAATTAGTCCAGTCTTGAACTTGCCTATCAGAAATTAAATAATACAAGAGTGAAACATGCCTATAAAGTATTAGAGTAGCTGAGCATTTTCTTTTGATCAATCTTACAGCTTTACAAGGGCACTCCACCGGGTCTGATAAAACAAGCAATACTCCCATCAAAAGGATGTCTCAGCTGACTCTCCTTGCCATAACCGAACAGTAAGGAAGGAATAATGGCTTTGAGATTTTTCATTATTCTTCATGAAGCTCAGGCTTGCTCAGCCATATGCCTGGTGTGTTTTTCTGCTCAGTACACCCCTGTCACCTCTGGCAGAGTAAACTTGGGTTTGCCAGCAATATTTTACTTTATCTATATACAGGGGGTCTATAGGAAAATATGTGGAGATGAAAAAAGGTATGCATGAATTAACAACAAGCCCAGACTTCATTCTGATGAAAGAAAAAACCCGACAACCAAACCAGCCAGGAGTAAAGGCCGAGTGGACATTTACAGTACCAGAGAAACAGATTGTTGTCAGGAAGCAAGCCCCGATGCTTAAGGCATTCATTCATGCCCTCTGCCGTCTGTCCTGGCGAATTTCAGGGAGCATTGACCCTCTCCCTCAGAGCTCAGAAAGCCTTTTAGGAGAACTGAGATTTCTCATTTTGCGCGTTTCCCCACCATGCAAAATGCAGCAAAGCTGTAGCTCTGGTTTGCAGCATCACACGGAGATCTCTGTCTGTAACCCAAAAATATGAGCATGTTCCTCTGAAAGCACAAGTGCCTTCCTCAGGCTGGTCATTTAAACACCAGGTGGCACCAAATAACAAGTTTCAATAGAGTCGTGGCCTTTTTATTTTTGCAGGGAAAACTTGGCGAAAAGATCTAACGGGAATGTGGGGGGAGAGTGTAAAAAAAAAAAAGCCCAAAACCTAAAACCCAAAAAAACCCAACCAAAAAAGTTCAGCGTGAATCTGGGATGAGTTCATCAAGAGCAATGCCTCTATCTAGACAGAGATGGGGAGAGATGCTCTACCTGCTTCTGCAGGAGCACATTCTGGGACCAAACAGCAGTAGCTACCTTGGTACCTTCCAACAAAGCCTTATCTGAAGGGGAGAAGCACTTAAGAGGAAGAACAGTACTTTGGAGAGAGGGAAATCCCACTTTGAGAATGTGTAAGCACAGACAGAATCATAGACTCACAGAATGGTAGGGGTTGGAAGGGACCTCTGGAGATCACAGAGGCCAACCTCCCTGCCAGAGCAGGGTCAC
>JANHFX010024661.1:15552-25726 GCA_027560015.1 Chloroceryle amazona
GTAAGTAGTGGTGTTCCCCAGGGGTCAGTGCGGGGTCCGATCTTGAGTACGACATCTTCATCAACGACCTGGATGAAGGGATGGTGTGTATCTCAACAACTTTGCTGATGATACTAAACTGGGAGGAGTGGCTGATACACCAGAAGGCTGTGCTGCCATCCAGTGAGACCTGGACAGGCTGGAGAGCTGGGCAAAGGCAAACCTAATGAAGTTCAACATGGATAAGTGTAGAGTCCTACACCTGGGGAGGAACATGTACTGGTACAGGTTAGGGGTAGACCTGCTGAAAGGAGCCCCATGGAGAGGGACCTTGGCGTCCTGGTGGACAAGAAGTCATCCATGGAACAGCAAAGTGCCCTTGTGGCCACGAAGGCCAATGGTATCCTGGGGTCTGTGAAGAAGAGTGTGGCTAGCAGGTCGAGAAAGGTTCTGCTCCCAATCTACTCTGCACTGGTGACACCGCGTCTGAACTATTGTGTTCAGTTCTGGTCTCCCCAGTTCAAGAGGGACAGGGAAATACTAAAGAGAGTCCAATGGAGAGCTACAAAGATGATGGAGGGACTTGAACATCTCCCTTATGAGGAAAGGCTGAAAGCCCTGTAGCTGTTTATGCTCAGAAGACTGACAGGGGATCTTATTAACGTTTACAAATATCTGAATGGTGGGCATCTAGTAGAAGGGTCCAGTCTCTTTTCAGTGGTGCCCAGTGATAGGATGAGAAGTAATGGTAGAAAGGTGAAACACAGGAAGTTCCACATCAACATGAAGAAAAACTTCTTCACTGTTAGAGTGACAGAGCCTACAAACAGGCTGCCCAGAGAGGTTGCAGTCTCCTTCTCTAGAGACTTCCAAGAGCCACCTGGAGTTGTTTCTCTGTGGCCTGCCCTAGATGTTCCTGTGTTGTCAGTGAGGTTGGACTCCATGACCTCCACAAGTCCCTTCCAACCCCTACCATTCTATGATTATAAGAAGAGATTTAAAAAAATAAAATAAAAATTATGTTCTGCTATGCTATGCAACACAAATACACACAAATATTCAAGGGAATAGCTTGTTTCACACAAAACCCCAACAACTTCAGATCAGAAGAGTTGCTGATTATCTGAAAGACAGCAGAGATTCTCATTCGCTCTGCATCTCCCACCAATTTTACCCGACTGGCAAGGCAACAGGGAAAAATGGGATCCAAAATTTCAGAAACTGACAGTCATCTTGTACACTGATCAGGATAGAAGGAGCTATTTTACCATCTCTTCTCACACAAGAAATGTCACATACCTTATACAGAAGCAGCCTTTATGTTATCCTAAATATACTGGCAAAATGCTTCACAACTACATATATTTCACAAAATTACTTTTTCATTAATACTGCTGCAAGTGAATTTATAAGTTAAATTACACTATTTTGCATCAATTTTGATCTATTTGCTAGTTATAGTAAATTTCTAAGAGGTCACATTCAACTGAACTGACATGCTTACATACACAGTCTAAATTCTCCACAAACGTGAGGTAAATACGCAGTAAAATTTCAATAGAAATTTTAGCCATTATGCTCTACTTCACATTTATAATTGCCTTCTGACTGCTTGTGACTCTCCCCACATATTACCTATGTCAGCATTAGCAACAAAACAGACATTATTTCTACTAGAACATAATTCTTGTTGCTGTAAATTCTGCAGGTTTTTTTCTATTAATTTCATTTTACTTTCAGTGACACTGCTTTAAAGTTAAAGTATATCACTTTGCATGTCCTCAGGAACATACCGAAACTAGAAAACATTCTAGCCTAAGGCATTCCTTAGGGTGCCAGACTCCATCCTTTCACCAGACAGTGTACAGACCATTAGTCTCAAGTCCTTCACATCCCTCTCCTGCACCTCTTGCTTTGTCGTTTCCAGTCAGTTACTCAAATAAATAGTAAATCTGACTAACTTACTCTCTCCTCTCCCTCTTGAAATGTAGTAGGTGGTCAGGAAAGGAACTGTTTAGTAGCTAATGGAATAGACTTTTTAGAGAACCCCTAACAGGAATACCATGTACAACTTCACCTGCCACAAACAGCACTTTTGCTGTCAAAAGCATTCCCACTTTTGCTACCAGATGATCATTCCTGTCCTTACAATGACCCGTCAAGCCATGGGAGACTGTTACAAACACCTCAGCAGCATTAAAAAAGCAGTTATGTTTATCACAGATTAACTTTTTCATCATGCAGCTGATCAAAGTATTTTGATACCCTCTCATATGAAGCTGCATAAAAAAACCAAAACAAAACAAAACCAGCCAGAGACACAGAGAGTAGGAACTATTTATCTGACAGCAGTTTTGGCTTATGCCAGTTGAAAGCATATGTGAAATTGCAGCCTCGCTTCAGAACTGTGGCTAGAGTTCAAGAGCAAAGCACTTTGGGAAGAGAAAATACAGAGCTCAACCTCTGTTTAAAATTAAAGAACTGAGATCAAATTTCATTTTCCTCTCTGAACAGTTATGATAAACTGGCACTAAGGCAAATCTCTTCACCATAACAACAAACTCAGCTGTAATCAAGGAAAAGTGCAAGATTTTATAAATGTAAAAATATTACTCATAGCTAATTCAAAAGACAATACAGGTGTACAGGAGTACAGAACCAAACTGTTTTAATCAACTGAACAGTGAAGATCCTTTCCAAAAGGTTCATTATTTCATTGTTATCGAAGAAACTGGTAGTAATGCCTACACTTAAAAGTACCCATGGCTTTTCATTACACGATCCTGTTAGAATTTGCCTTTAACTTGAAAAATAAAAAGTTTGGGGGCCAAAAATCTCTCATGTCATTTGTTAGCTCACACTAATGTTGTGAAATGTGTCAGATACAAGCAGACCAACTCCCTACAAAAAAAATGCAGGAAAACAGTAAGTTTACTCACATTAAAAAGTCTTACGAGCTCAGCTCTTTCATTAAAGCCTCCAGCACCTCCCAGTTCTGGAGAAGGAATTCCGTTTACATACTTCAGAATAGTCTCCCAGGAAACAAACAGCAGTTAGGGCTAAGAAAGAGGTTATACTTTGAAGTCTTAATATAAATTAGACAAGCTGAATTTCTGTAAGTGATAGTATTTAACATAAGCTTTAAAGCTTGCCTTGAGGGTTTCTCTCAGTAGCATGTGCTAACAACTGCTGAAACTGAAATCACTAGGCAGATTAGTCATAAAAAAGAAAGATTTCTGTGGCTTCACCTAGGTCACTACTGCAAGAAAAATCAATAAAGTTACCATGAAGTAGTATGAACATCACCATCTTCAGGTCAAAACAAGAAAGTAGTTAATGAATGGCATCAGAATGAATACCATCATATAAAACAGGCTTTCATGTTAGGTCAAACTTCCATCATCAAATTAAAACAATGTTTTACTTAATAGAGTAGGTACTTCAGGAAAGCTGAAACAAATGCTACTCTAGAGGCTTCTGAAACTTCCACCGTTATTTGTGTCAGAGCTGAAGAATGAAAATCTGCATTTCCTCTAGTTTTTAAGATATTTAGCCTAATTATACATGGTGTTAAGACATAAGTGAAATTCTAATGACTGTCCTTGCAAAGTGAAACCTCATCTTAGCAAGTCAAGTTTATTGACAATTCATTTAATTTAACATCTTAGTATTTGTATTTTTTAAAAATGAGTATGAATTTTGCCTAAAAATTATTAGCAAACCAGACAACTTTACTCCTTCCTTATAATTTCTTCAGCAATTATTCCTAGACTTTCCCTCTACATAAATTTTTTAACAACAAAAGTATTTAGAGACCCAGATCATGATCTGATAAATCTGTACAAGCACAAGAAAGATTGTCCTTACCTCAAAACTTCTGAATGCTGAATGAGTAGTATCTTAACTCCCTTGTACTTGAGTGTTTGGGTTTTTTTTAAGACAGTGCAACCAGAACTAAACATAGTATTCCTGCTGAAGTCATGCAACTTATTTACATAATGACATTATCAGATTTCAGTTCAAAGAGCAATTATGACATATTTAGCATTTGTCTACCCTTGAAGAAGTATTGCTGATATGGTTTTACTTAGTAGACTAGAAGTCTCACCTATTCCAAGATTTTTGATATGCTGATGTGTACTATCATTTTTGGCTTTTTCTTCTGTTGTTGTCATAGCCTTTCTAATAACCTCTTGACAGTCTTAACATACAACCAATTTGCAATTTTGCAACAACAATAATTTCAAGTTAAGCCTATTTTCATTCCTTTGGGTATTTTAGCAACTATTATGATAAGTGTCTTGCACTGAAGTTTGTCTTTCATAGTCCTGATTTATATGGCCTCTCACCTACCGTAACTCTCTCCCCTACTTAAATAATTTAAGAATTGTTTCTGCATGAGACTGAAGACATTCACGGAAATTTGCAGCCTAATTTCTAAGGTATAGAAAAATCAAAAATTTTTGAATACTAGTTCATAGAAATGTCTACCAAAGGTTTCAGAAACAAGGCTGCAATGAAAAAAAGTAGTAAGAGTTGGCCATAAAGTGTCATTTAAATGAATATTATTTATGTATTTAAAACCATTTACCAACTTGATAAGAATCACTGCCTCGTACAAAACCCCAACCAAATGTGTTGGAATCTCTTGTCTAACTTATTCTTCTGAGGTTTTCACCTGCACAGACTGAGTGATCCAGTGCACATTGGTAAAATTTGTATCTCAATATGGTATCAAAAGCCAGACAGTATGTTTTCCTGCATAATCTACTTGAATAAAAATTAAACAAAGCCAATTTTAATAATTACTTGCAAACAGGAGTTAGGAATCCTAATAAGCAATGTAAGAGTCATCTCACAAGAAGATATATGAGCACTGCATAGGCAGGTATGTGAACTCTACCCTGTGATTGTGTGCTGGGTAAGAGCTTGCCCTCAGCAAAGAATGGCCACGTGTTTAGCAGAAATTAACTACTCCTTCTAAGGCATTAGCACTACTCACATTTTATTTTGGCAGTGAAAAGTGTTAATACAGTTGTTAAATTTACTTATCATAAAAACATTGTGAACAGCGCACTATATAAAGAAAAGTTTAAGATGACTCTATGAGGCTTCATGCAGTTACTGAGCAGGTGTAAAATCTTCAGTTGACAGTCCTCAGCAAATAACTGGCACCATTTTATACTCGTACAAGAGAAAGCTTTTAATGTCACATACCGATTTCTTTTTAATGTCCTCCAGATCTTTGAGTTCATTTTCAATCTTTGTGATTAATTCCCTGAGTTCATCAAGATTAGTGCAAATAAGCTAAAAAACAAATGAACACAAACACTTGGTAATGTGGGACTTGGAAAATGTACAATGAAGTTAAATAAAATCTAAAAGCACATGTTATTACTCAGTGCCATTATTTGATATTTATTTTCTTATACCATTTTTAAACATGGAAAAAACAGGACTTTTTGAAAGGAAGAAAATCTAGTAAGAATATACTTCACTCTTCTAACACAAAGGATATTGCTGCCTGTAAGCTTCCATTCCAAATTGTAGACATTTTCTTAAAACTTATGTGAATGAGAACTACCAAATTTGTCTGAAGTACAGTAATTAACTGGAAGAGGTGTGATACCAAACAGCTCCCTGGTGTATTGAATTGTATTGAAGCCCAAGAGCTTTGGGCTATGCTGCAGTTATAACATAATTACCCCACTTTCTCATAATTGCCCAACTTTCTCCTGAACAGAACCTTCTATGTTTACACAGAGCGTTCTTGAAGGATAACTTAGACACAACTACCAAATCTACCTACTTATCTATGTTTTGAAAAAGTATCACATTCTTCTTACAGCTGTCTTTAGAAAAAGCTTTTTACATTTTTTCTTTCATATTGTATGCTATTTTATTTTTAAAAAAATAGTAAACAGAATTAATCTGTATGGTATCTGTTTGGTATACCATCATTTAGGGGAATTGAAGACTTAATAAATTAAATTACTAAGTTGTTAAGTCCTTACAGGTTATTGTATGTTAAGACTTGCTTCTTTCTGAACACTCTCAGGTGGAAAAGGTTTCATTACTAATGAAAACGTTGAAATAATTTAAGAAACTCAATGCAAACAGGAAAAAAATCCAAACAACAAAACACACCCCCCACGCCCCCAAATGGTTTTAACACACAACTCCTAATTACTTTTTTCCCCCCAAACCAGTAATTCATAACAATATCTTTTTTCTTCAATTACACATGACATTTTAGATTTGCAGCAAATTCATATAAAAACAGCCTTTATATCACTACTAAAAACCAAAACTGACACTTCAAGCAGAATAAATACATTTCAGAAACCTTTAATGTATACATGCCATTATTTTCATAATGCTTACATACATTTGAGAGCATTGGGCAACTGGAGTGACACAAACTAAAGATTATCGTGTTCACATGTATCAGGTTTAAAACACCAAAATAGTAAGGAAATTAGTGCTGTCATGCTGTTGACATTGTAATATCAACTTGTAAAAGGTTTCTCTCAACCCAGGAACCCACACTGTTCTGTGTAACACCACTAGGTTCAACATGTATGGCTGTCCTGCACTGAAGAAGTTCCAAATACATACAATGTAAACCGGAAGCCAAATACTGGCTTTTCTTTCCCCATTGGCCTGCAAAGAACTCTATGATACTGTATTATTATACAAAAAGGGGCAACTTTGTCACATCAAGTTGTTGACAAAAGTCAATAAAAGCATGGATAAATATTTTCCTTGTACAATTATAATGCATTCCTTTGACTATATGCTTGACAATTCAGTTTTTAAATTTTACCACTGTTTTTAAATTTTCCCCTATGAGTCACATTTAATTCATTCTGCCTTGGATCAAAGATTGAGTAGAACTCTGAACCAAAAAAAGATACAGTCTTCAGTTGCCAGAAGCTGGTGAATTTCCCTCTCTAGAAAGGCAAGAGCTTGCAAAGAGAAGGTTGATTTCACTATTGTTAGTTGAACGCTGTCCTGGAAATACCAACTCTGTGACTCTATCATAAATAGTTCATGTCATCAGACAATTCATGTGGCCAAACTTGTCACAGGTCCCAGTCATATTTCTCATTTTCAGAACAATCACTTGAGACATAAGGATCCCATTTGCAAAATTGTTAGTGTGTATCAATCAATCCAAACAACATCAATGGGAAAAACAATGCAAGTTTATGAAGTTTAATTGTCTTAGGGCTGGAGGTAACAGGGAAGAATAATCAAATATTTAAGTCCCAATATTCATCAGAAGAGGTGTAAATTTGAGGCTAACATTTGTGTGTCAGTTACCCACTAGTAAAACAAGGAAGGTGACAGCGGCTCATCTTAAGATTTACCTTCAAAATGAGCTTAGTGTTTGAGACTCTCCAATACTATAGCAAAAAACACTATAACAAAGTTTGAGAAGAAATCTGTATTTCTTCATTCAGTACTAAAGTACTAAAAATGCACTGTGATTTGGAAGAAGTTATTTCTGAGACTTCTCTCAGTTGACATTTCCCATCTTACAGAACGAAGCCAGAATTTTGAAGGAAATATGAAAAGAAGAGTAATAAAAAAACTGTGGAGTATTTTGTATGATCATATTGATACGGAATCTAGCTGCCATTTGTCCTAGTGAGACTCTAATGTATGTTTCAGTGGTTTTCACTCATGGTTTTTAATTGGCTCAATTTAGCAATTCTATTTTCTGCAAACAACACTACCTTTCTAAATAGTTTTGCACATTTTAACAGGTTAAGTTAATGCAAAGGGAGAAAGAAAGGTCTTAATGTTACAGTCTAATCATTCTGTCACATTCTGGTAGCTCACTGGTAGTTTCATATACTGCTCTTGAAGAATATGCTTTCTAATCATTTATCACTAGAAAAAGAATCTGAAGAGGAAAAAAACTGCTTTATGACTTATCAATGGTAGTGAGAGATTAGTTCCTATTCTCCAGAACACTACATGGTGGCTTAAAGATTCAGGCTGTAAATATTTCCATTAACATTCAAGTTACATAATTAGTTACCTACATGCTGACTACAACACAGACATTTTCACATCAGGCATAGTACTTACTAAGTATGGGCTTAATTTTCATTGGCAATAAGCGTCCCATTTTTCAACTGAATACAACACAAGCTTCTGGTATTCAGTATTCCAGTAAGTTTTCAAATTTGGTGTTCAACAGGGAAGTCCTCACTTCCCTGTTAGATTACAATCTCAGATCACAGTAATCTCTCAAAGAACCTCACCAATGCCTAGCGCATCAAGAAGGAAAGACAGGAAATAGCTCCCCTGACGTTTGTGAGGAAAGACAGGAAAACCTCGCTCTGATCCAACCCAGAACTCTCTCATAATCCATTTTGCCACATTTATAAATAAACTGTTATCATTATACAAACAAATCTAATCTCTGGATCTATTCATAAATACAAGCCTAGTGTGCTCCCTCCGGTCAATGATGCTCCCTTCTTACCCTGCTTAACTCTAGCCAATCTTTTATGCATAATTTTTAGTCACTATGGTGGGGTCTCGTGCTTAACTTCATGTTATTTGTGTAATGGTTGTAAGTTATACTGTTATTTCCCATGAACCTGCTCTTTTATTGCTGCCATCTCCATGTGGAAAATGTTCATATAGTCCCTTTTTGTGATAAGTATTTAATATAAACCATAGCTCATAAAACTGAAACTGTTAAAGATACAGTTAAACAGAAAAGCTGAAGTTAGCCCACTTCCTTAAAATATATGCATTCCTTTTTTCCTTAGTTATATAGTACATATAGGTCTAAATAGCTACATGTGCATATATGTGAGGGAAAAGGACAAAAGACTGAGACAAGGCACTTGTTACCATATGTAAATATACTGTATAAGTGGAAATGAAATCCTCCAAAACCCACATTAATGTCCCTTCTGTACAGCAATCTGCCATTGCTTTAAAACATTAATAAGCATCAGTAAGAATAAGCCTGGAACTCAGAATTTATTTTAAAAGGAAATGCATAACAGCCAAATAAGTCTTGATCTATGAAGTTGTAAACTCAATTCATGAATGATTTCCAAAATATTAAAACCAGGACATACTGTTTTGTGTTTTTATTTGGTAAAGAGAATGTAACTTGCATCTGCTTTTGTTTTGAGTTTATTTTTTGTTGTGCTTGGTTTTTTTAAAGCAGCTTTCAGCTAAGAAATTAACACAAGGTCTGAAATTACATACAAGGAAGGAGTGATGTTTACTGACCTATGCTTTTACTACTTTGTCTATGATTTTCCAAGTATGATAGAGAGCAGAAAATTTGTGCAGTACCCTTGGAAGGTTGTTCAAAAGAGGCATTCTAAATATTAGGTTTAAGTAGTATAATTATATCCTAACTTTTTTTGTTAATAATTGATTTTAAGATATAATTTGTGTCACTGCACATATTAGGTTTATTAATACTAATTTTCTCAGATTTAATGTCAAAATATGATTTTTCAAGTAAAGGAGCTATACTTAAGTAGATCTACTCTTAAGAAATGAAGTGCCTTACGGCTTTTCTTCTTCTACATTTGTAGGCTGCAGGCACCTATAACATCTTAGAAATTTTCATTTATTTATTTTTTTTCCAAAGGAACTGATGTTTAGATATGAATACCAATTTTCTTTTGAGCATACCAAATACCCTTCCTGGCATACCTCACAGGGCTTGTACACACTCAAGTTTCTTACCTTTAGAAGAGCCAAAATTATTTTGTTACATTTTAACTAACATTTTACATAGGTAAATTAAATAACGGTATTTTCACATTTAGATAGATATATAAATGTGGAGTTTACATTGGCTATATAAAAAGTTAGGCTAAGTTTTAGATAATGTTCCAGACAGACTACTTAAATACACCAGTTTAAAACTGTATAAAATTATTTCTAACCTAACTGTGTACATTCATGGCATACATGTAATATGCTGCGAAAATAGATTTTTATACACTGTACCTCTTTTTTTGGAGGTGCTAGGAAACATTTTAATCACTGTTATTCAAATATAGGCAAAGAAGTCAGAGTACACTTAAATATTAGCCTTTTTTCAAACTAGCTCTACCTGAAACGCAGCATCATCATGGAACAAACTGATTCAGCATCAGGGTTTTAGAGATTTAATGTGGGTCTGTTGCTCAGTACAGCACAG
>JANHFX010024661.1:29844-41188 GCA_027560015.1 Chloroceryle amazona
TGAACATGTATATGATCAGATTTAAATTGAGTGTTTCTGTGAATAAAGAACAAATTTTACCCCATCTCTCTTTGTTCTATACTCTAAGGGTATCTTTAAACAAAAGCTAAGATTTCAGAAGAGTTTTGAGAAATACCACTCAGCCTTATGGAACACTATAAAACAATAAGGAATTAGCATAAATTCAGTCCAAACCTATCCTTTTCAGCCTAATGGCTACAGAACTAACAGACACTTCACAAGCATAGGAAGAAAAGCTGTTTCTTATAATACTGCAATGTTTTAGGAACTTTTTCTCCAATGAGGTCAAAATTTGCAGTGAAGAAGTACTCAGAATAAAAAGGGAAAAGCCTCAACATACTAACAGATAAAGAACACGAAAGCACCAAAAGAAAGAGGATCCTTCATATCAGGCCCAGGACAGTGTCTGCCACCTGAGGATGCAAAGCATGTTTTATTCTGTTTACTTGAATGGAAATAAAACATGCCGCATAAGCATAACTTAGACTGTCAGATCCAACAGATCAAGTAGGTAGAGACACAGCAAAAGTAAAAGCAGAGAAGAGTAATTTCCAACACTTCTCACAGAATAGACTTGCATGACATCTCTGTCCAGTCAGGGTTGCAAAACTGTGTAAACATCAATACAATGCATGACAGAAAACTTGGTTAATCTTTTCTAGATTTCCACCTGCACTGACATATCTTCCTTCCTGAAACTCACAACAAAATGGAGCAATACTACATGCAGTGTTCTCTGAGGATGAAAATATGCATAATTAAAACCTAAGTTCAGATGATTAATGGCAGCTGGTACAGGTCTACAGATACATACTCTTAACAAAGCTAACACTATTTCCTATACTAAATTACCTCTGGTAATGTTAAGCTCCTATAACACAATATGGAATTGCGCAACATTCTACTGCTGAATTTAGTATTCAATCACGTAAAACCACAAATTAAAACTTAAAGAGCAACTATTTTAACTGCCAAGTTTTTAGTGGTATGGAACACTAACTTGTTTTATAATATGCTTCTGAAACACATTTGGGTCCTAAAACACATTCTAATAAAGCACAGCATAAAGCACAAAGGATGGTAATTGAATAAATATTCTCCATTATAATCCTGTATCAGACTAGTGTTGTATGAGCTGAAAGATATAAAAAGGAAACTGACTGAAAGTTCTCTCTTGATTCCAGTTTTATTAATGAGCTTAATTTCCACTGTGTCAATTAAAAGACAGGAATTTCAAACTGAAAATCTGCCTGTATTTAGGCATTTCATTAAGCATATTACAATAAACACTACAGTTTCCTCTAACAGTGCAGGATTTAGCCCGAGATCTACTCAAGGCTGAAAATTATTTAACATTACAGACTAAAAATTAAAAATATAAGAATTTTCACTGACATTATATTACAGAATATATTTTTATTATAAATGGAATAATTCTGTGAGATCTGTTCATGACGCATTTCTTTAAAAAAAGTTTAAAACTTGTATACAGTCTTGTAACAGCACTTCAAAATTAGTCTCTTTTAATCTCTAAAATCAAAACAATTTGTAACTATAAAAAACATCTGCTAACATGCTATTATCAGATATCAACATGAAGGCAAACAGGCATCCTTTTTTAACTTTTGTTATTTTTATGACACATAAGAAAAGCAGCTATCACAGAAAACATCTCTATCAATTAACTTCTAAAGCTACTTTCACGTATTGCCAGTCTCTTTTGTTAACAGTGGATGTCTTTCAAAACAATATTTAAAAAAAATGACACATGCTGTTCTAGCAGCATTGCTTGATTCATAGAAAGTAGATTTTTAAGCATGTGTTGTAAAATGCAGATGATTACGTACTTTAAACATTTCCACAGAAATGAGTTTAGATGCTAGACAGATAGACAGATTCATTCTCCAAAGCATTTTTTATAACAAAAAAGTCTCTTCCAATGAATTATCTTCTCTAAAGATAAATTCTGAGAATGAATCATGGTTTAATCGACTGACAAACCTGATTTATGTTTGTGTCATTGAATGGGAAAACGACAATAAAATTAACAACAGAAAAGTCTAATGTAGTAAGACTGTACCACTTTACAAAATAAAATGTAATCGGCTAAGAAAACAATATGGAAAAAAAAAACCAACCCAAAACATAACAAAAAAAATCTGTATGCTCTTAATTTTTACTACAGGTAAAAATGTCAACTTACCAGACTTGTGCTTCTTGTGTTTTGCCTTTTTTTTAATTATAAACAACTTATTCTGGATCTCAGATTTATAAGATTTGAATGGATGAAGATGAATTTCACGCTTTCTTTGCAATTCATCAAGTTTTCTTTGCAGATTTTCATTTAGAATATCCTTCAACTTATTTTTTTTCTTTTTCTTCTTTTTTGCCCGCAACTTATTTAATTTCTTATTATTTCGCAGTGAGTTCTCTAGCATTGTTTCTTTAGCAGATTCGTGGTAATTTAGGTCTCGGTTGTCATGATGAGTACCATTGACATGCATTTGGCAAGTTTTCTGGGTGTTCTGGAATGGACTGATCTCAGCTTTTACTCTGGCCATTTCAGCACAACCTTGTCCATTCTCTGCAGCCCTTATTTCTTCAGAACTAGGGTGACCACCCATACCAACAATATCTCCTGAACTAATCAAATTCTTCAAGTTCTCTTTGTAAGAAACAGGGTTTTTTATGTCACAGACTCTTGAGGTCTTGATTTCAGAGTTAACCTTAATCTTCTTTGTAGTTACTCTGAAGCTACCTAAATGTGTTTTTTTTTCTGGACAGATAACAATGGAGTCCATACTTTTTTCTATCTTGGAATGATGCATCTCTTCTCTACCACCAGAACTGACATCCCCATTGCTTTTGCTTACATATTCATGTTTTACTTTCTCCAACTTCATACGTGATACTTTTTTAACTTTGATCATAGGAGAAGGGAATTCAGGAGCCTGAAAAGGTTTTTGTTTGTAAATCCGAACGTCTGCGCCACAGAACTGTGGAAAATGAACATATGCATTCTCCAAGTAGTCATAACCAAGAATTACTTCTCTGCATTCATGGATAGGCTGACCTAGCACTGCATCCTGAACATCCTTTTGTGTTTCATACACAAAATCACAGAGACCTTTCAGCAGCCACACTTTTTGGTAGAATGGCAGCTCATGAAATCGTTTTTCCTCCAAGGGATTAAATTCCCCAAGGACTCTGAAAAACTGGGGACACAATCCAAGTTTTTCTGCAGCACCATTAGGATTGTCAGTCTGCCCTACAACTGTATACCAGTGTTGTACTTTCTGTCTGAGTGCTGCTTCCCAAGTACTGTAAGAAAGTGTAGGCCTGCGATGTAATGTAGATCTGCGATGAGGAGGACTTAACAAAGAAGTCATTATTTTAGATAAAAAAGCATTACACTGGGGCATCAGAAGACAACGTTCCAATTCATAGAATACTATTTCAGGTAAATTTAAAATCTGTTGTGCTAAACAAAGAAAATGACCAATAGCTGGAATCTCCCACATTGTCTCCATCCTTGTAGGTGCTGCTTGAGCTAAAAGTGACTTTTCCCATTCTTCTATTTCTTTCTGACTAGCTTCTTCTGCTTCTTTTCTTTCTTGCTCTCTCAGCCTATTGAAAGAAAGTTCATGAAAATTCAGCTATCAGGTGAACGAGAAAAAAATCAGAGAGAAAAAAATCAGAACTACAGCATGACAAACATATTTATCTTGAAGTAATAAAGAACACAGTATGTAAAGTTTTAATTCAGTTTGTCTTACTTAGGATTACACAACCCATCACCACATAAAAATGGTAAATTATAGTATTTTATTTTGATCACCACCAGTTTAAAAAAGAGGAAAAGGTAAGAAAAAAAAAATCTGGCAAACAGCAGTAGTTTGGGTAGTTTAGGTTTTTTTAAAAAATGTGTTCCCTTCCCCACTCGCTTTTTATCAGGATTAAGTATTTCAAAAAAAAAACCTATCAATAAAAAAACCTCTGAAGACAAATTACAGATAAGTCTTGCTTTCAAATGTTTGCCCTCTGGCTTGTGTCACCTACCTTGTAACTCCCTTCCACAGTACACAGGTTCACATGTCTAACTGTTAAGTGCTTCATTCATGTACAAAAGCCATTTTCCCTCCCACCTATACGTGTGTTATTAGTTGGTTTGCAATGGTCGTCAAAAAGAAAACAAATTATCAGGATGTGTGAAGAATGTGATGGAAAGTAACACCAGAAATAAAATGTCATTACATTAATAAATGGTTTGCCCTCACCTGAAAAATTGTATTCAGTTCTGGTCCCCCTATCTAAAAAAAGGATAGAGCAGAAATAGTGGGTATTCAGAGAAAGAGATTATCAGTAATCAGAGGCCTGTAAAAACTTCTGAAAAATCTGGAACTCTACACAAAACACTAGCAAGAGGAATCACGACAGCAATATACGAAACTAATATGATAGACTGGGAACATCTATTTACTTTTATTTGTAAATTCATTGTGAAATTTAAAGGCAAGAAGTATAAGAGGAAGAAATACTTCCACTTCAGATAAACAATCACACTTAGCTTACCAGCTAGCTTAATAGAAAGCAGGATATGTTAATCTAGTTCCAAAGTGAAAAACAGGACATATGCACAAGGATATCAAGTTACCAGGAACAGGAGGGATTTTTCTTTAATGTTTCAATGGTAAGCTAACATTTTTGCTTCAAGTCATGACCAGATTCTAAAAGACAGGGTTAGGATACACATGTACTTAAAGGAAACTTTTTCTGGAGCATATCCAAAGCCTCTTATATCTTTTCCTCTGAAGCTTCTACCGCTGACCACTGTTAGAAACAATCACCTGCATATATCACTAATGTGACCTATTACTGGAGTTTATATGCCCTTATTTCCAGACTGCTAACCTCCAATTACATTTCTTTGTATGCAAGTAGCACTTAAATACCATGTATTCACCCAAAACATCAGTGCTTTCCAAATTCAGCCAAATGGTAATGGCATATTAAAATCTTTCTTTTGACAGTATGAAGCAAATAATGGCTTCTAGCATGAAGAATGTGTATTTGAAGCATTAAGTATTGACTAGGTATCTCAGTGTAAAAAATGCAACACATCTATCTTAAACCACATTTTAGTATCAATCCAGGCGAAATATGCCATAACCAGAAACTGTGTATGCAAAATGGCACACAAGATTCCACTAAATGCTTTATCTTACATAATTAAATTAGATTCCAAGTGACTTTTTACCATAATTTGAACAGAAATACTGCATACATGTATCCTTTTTAATTATGTACCTAACAGTGCAAAAAGACTCATGTAAAACATTAAAAATTAAAATATAAAAGCACACAGGTCTGTAAGTTCTTAACATCACTCTCCCAATGCAGCATTAATTTAACCATATAATGAAGAGGCTCCAAAGACAAAATCCCCTTTGCAGCACCAGTTTAAACATATAATGAATGAGGTCTAATAACAAAATCCCATTTGCCATTCTAGGTGAATAAACCTGTAAATTAAACAGTATTACTTGCACAGGAAAAGTGAGCAATTTAAAAATTCTGACTTCTGTTCTATTTCCATGCATTAATATTGAATTAATATATTAAAACCAGCTAAAGATAATAAATAATAATAAAAAAAACCCTGCAACTGAGACAGAGGAAGAAACTATAGTGAAAAGTGTTCTCAAAAAATAAATTTCAAATCAATTCTTAATCCTACTCCCTCCTAACTGTAAAAAGTACTTCCACATAATATGTTGCCTCCAAAAGGTGTTAACTCCATTAAAATAGTATGGAAAGAAGCTTAAATATGAATAGAGAGACAATGAGATAGAACATCTGTAGAAAGAATGACACTTAATAAAAACACAGGCTGTAGATGACCTAAAAGTATCATCTTTGCAAGCAGTCTCAACTTATCAATTAAAATTAAGGTAGAATCCTCAAAATAAATACAATACCCTAAGTTCACTTCTGTCTTGTACTTCATAAAAAGACAGTCATTATAAAATTTAAAATATCTTTTTAAAAAGAAAAATAGATGTTTCACTTCCAAGAAGTTTGGGCTTTTTTAAAGCTATCATTATGTCATACTATCTGTCGTCTTTCCATTCTCGGTAGACCTTGAAGAAAAAAATGTAAATATTAGCACACTTTTATATCTTCATTATCAAGGTCTTCCTACTAGCTGTACATCTTTTGGAGGGCATAGTTTTTTCCTGGTGTGTTTTTTTGAGAGGTAGAAGGGGGTAAAGAGGGGAGAGGAGATGGGGCAAGGGAGCGAGGTCATGGGGAGAAAGAGAGAGATTTGATATTTATCAAGACAAATACCTTACACTCTGAGAAGCCTTTTATGCTGACAGCAATTGTAAAAATGTTTTTGTTTCACACTCCTATTTACATTTCTCAGAAATACTTTTGATGACATGTATTGTGTTTACAATAATAGCACAAAACTACTCTAACCTTAAGCTGACATTTCCAGGCTAGCAAGGGACAAGCGTATTTCTAGAGCATGGGATTGTTTAGTTTAGAGGAGGCTGAGGGGAGACCCTGTTGCTCTCTACAAATACCTGAAAGGAGGTTGTAGTGAGGTGGGTGAAGCCTCTTCTCTCAAGTACATAATGACAGGACTAGAGGAAATGGCCTGAAGTTGCACTAGGGGCACATTAGATTGGATATCAGGAAGAATTGCTTTACCGAATGAGTAGTCAGGTGCTGGAACAGGCTGTCCAGGGAGGTGGTGGAGTCACCATCCCTGCAGGTATTAAAAAAACATGTAGACGAGGCACTTCAGGACATGCTCTAGTGGGATAGTGAGATGGGCAGTCGTTTTTGGTTGGTTGGTTGTTTTTTGGGTATTTTTTGGGGGGTTGACAGTTGGACAGTGATATTAGAGGTCTTTTCCAACTGTGAGAATTCCATGTGATTCTGTAAAATAATCTGTATCCACTAAAGTAATTCTATAGTTCTAAGAATACATTTTTATACCATAAATTCTACTGGGATACATTATAACTACAAATTCTGCATTAACATTTTGTGACCTGAAAAAGATGTGGATCATTGTTCAAATCACGTATTTTTATGTCAAATTTGGATATGATCTATGACTTTTGAGTATATCCAGAAATATGGATTTAACTGTTATAGTTTTGCAGGAACATGCTTACAACAGATGCATGAAAGTGAAATTCTTATTTCATCAGATAATGTGGTCTACTGACTCTATGGATAAATTAAAATACAATCACTATGTCCTTTTTCATAAAATTATCAAGTTCAGAGATCTAGAACACATAGTTGAACACAACACAAGAGAATCTTGCTAGGGAAACAATAACCCTAATGATCTTTCCTTTTTTTGCAAACTATGCAAAGATCAGAAGAAAGATTCTCTTATTTCTAGGGAAAAAAATGCTGGTTAACACTCACATCAGTCAAAACAATATGGCTTCAGATCTGTTGAAAATGAAGGTTCCTTCCAGAACGAAAGTTAACCAGTTGTATAGAGGGAAAATCTGCAAAACTATAAATTTTGAAAAGTGCTGGAAGTATTTTGCTTCCTAAAGCTAATACTGTCCTCTCATCACGCTCCATGTTCAGACAAAGTCTCTCAAGTTACTGTCGAACTATACAGGCTCATAAGCTTCATTTTCCATTAAGTGAAGCATATCACAATCCACACTAAACACTACCTGGGATTATATACATCTTAAATTTATGAAAACCACAAATCCCACACAGTCAATTACATACACATTCTAAATCTGTTACTTAACTGTCAAGCTGAAATGCCACATCAGTGAGGTAACAGGAGTGGCAGAGATAATTTCTTTCTGGCTATCAGTGAAAGAAGCAGTGACAAGATCACAGAATTGTTGTAATTAAGTAGTCTAGTAGTTTTTAAACCTAATTTTTGCATGGAAAACAGTCCAAGGGGGGGTATGATAAACCATGATTGAGCTAATGGGAAAATGCTGTGGGTGCTTTCAGTTACTATTAAAAGTTTCATAATCCTAAACCAGCAGCCTTAAAGCTTATACAAAAAAAAGCCTTAAGGAACTAGCCCCTGTAGAGAACCAAGAAGACATAATTATTTTAAACCAAAACAAAACAGTTTTTCCTATTACCTCTTTTCCTCTTTTGCTCTCAGCTGTTCCTCTTGTCTTAGAGCCTGAACCATCACAGACTCAAACGTGCCTGTTGACAAGCCTACTAAATTGCGAGGTGTAGAACGACGTCTTGTTGAAATGCATGAGGTTCCTTTCTCATCTTCCAGCCCATAGCATCCTCCAGATGTTACAGCTATTGATGTTTTCTCTCTTAGATGCCTATGAGAAAAAAACAAGCCAATCCACAATGACCATCTCCCTTATCAATGACACTTCAGTGTCTACACTACCAAGTATACTTACTCAGAAAAAAAGGTATTTTTCACCTGCCATTTTTTCTACTTTGAAAGTTCCTTTACAAAGTTTTAAACTTAAATGCAACATGCTAACATGAACAGATATTGTCACATCTGTTAAAAATGATGGATATTTATCTCAAGTAAACAAACATTATTTGAAGATTAGAATTCTCTATATTAATCCATAAATATCTGGAAAGCAAATACTTCCACAAGACCTGAGATAAGAAACTATCATTTTTAGAAGCTACATAAAAATCTGGGGAAAAAAAAAAAGTGCACTTTTTGGTTTGGGTTAGGAGTAGTGTGTGTTAAACAGCAGATTAGTTTTGTTAAAAAAAAAAAAAAAGATGAAAAGCAATATAATACAATTTTAGTTTTAAGGTTACATTTAATCTGATACTGTTTCAAAGTACTTCAGCAAAACTGGTATGAGAAGTAATACTCTTTATTGCACAACCTCTGAAGATACTTGTGGGAAGGAGGAGAAATACAACCTCCATTCAAAAGCAACCTCCATTCTAAGGTGATTTTCTCTGGTTTGTAGTATCTGAGAATCATACAACCAAAACTGATAACTTCCCTTGAGTCACCTGATGGGGATGATTGAGCTAAACACTGCTCTGTATTGAAGCAAGGATGATTATTCCAGGAAGTAGTTCCTGAATTTCATTTTAATAATAAAATCAGTTTTCTTAAACACTTCAAACAAATCTGTCTGATCGAAAGTGTAAAAGAACTTTGAGATTTCTAGATTCCATAATCTTTTCCATATATAGAAACTTTCACCATGCTAGTGTACACAGATATAATGAAAAAAAATCTTTACAAAACTCTGTTGAGTTAATATAAGGGAAATTTGTTTTATATGGAGGTAGGATTATTTTTAGTCAGTTTAATGTTTCTTAACATTTATTTGAACAAGACTGTGCATTTGTGAAAGAATGACAACAACAACTGAATTTTTTAATAAATACATATATTGATATTTGATGACACAGTACATAAATTGACTTCACTTTCTAATGGACTTGTTAGCAAAAATTCATCGAGCATTCTCAGGTCCTACTGAATCTCAGTAAGCAGCCTTATAATTCATCAACAAGACTTTCACAAAATGCGGTTCAATACAGTTGACATGTTATAATCAGACAACATACAGAAATTAACTACACATGAATCTTCCAAGATGCATTTGGCTAGCTATTTATTTGCCAGCAGCAACTCTTTTAAGCCAGGAATTATGATTTTTTTTTTTTTTTTACATTATTTTCTGAATTCAAGTTTTACTTAAGTAAACTAGCATCATTCATGGTTCAACTCCTTCTCTTCTAGTCCCAAGCTGTCCCAAAACTGCTATTACCTAATGAGTTTTAAAGATAGTTTTGCTAGACCAACACAGAATCCATTCACTCTGGATTACTCAGTTGAGTTCTGCACCATGTTTCACAAGCGTTCTTCATACAAGCTGGTGGCTAATGCTGTGTCACTAGCAAATTTAAGGTTGACAGACATGCAGAGCTTTACACGTTTCCTAATACTGTTTCTTCTTCACTTTCACCAAAAGATTGTCTTTCTACATGAAAAGCACTGTCACTCAGAAGACTGGGGGACCTTTCAGTGTAAGAAGGTACCACAGTTTTCTGAATATGACCTAGCCTATGCCAAACTCCTAAGAAAACATGTATTTCAGTTGTGATTTAAACCAGGCTTTCTATTACATAGCCTGACAGCCCTCTATCCTTCAGATGCTTTCATTGATAAGCTCCTGCCATATTAGTTACATAGAACAATTTCCACTTTGCCATTGAAGATGGTAATGTGCCAAGCATTATCTTTCACTTTTTGATTATCGAAAAATATGCCATTTCAAAGCACATACTTTGGCTGAAGATTTTATTCCTAATTATTTTGAAGACAGTAAAAATTTCAGAGTGGGGGGAAAAAAAAATAAAATAAAAAAAATCACAATTTTAAAGAGCCAGATGTTCATACAGAGTTTGGATAGTTTCACTTGGTTTTGATGGCATAAAGAAAGGAGCATTTGACATCTTGTCTAAACAATGCTCATAAAAGGCTTCTTTCAGAAAGAAAATCTTGGCCAGGAAATGTGCTATATTTTGCATTTTGGTATTTTTGGATTTAGAATCTCCACAGCATTTTGAATTAAAATTTGAATAGATCCAATAGGAAATGTTCCTCTTTGTGGAAGTATTGTGCATTTGAGTGTGTGGGTTTTTTGTTGTTTTTTTTTTAAATGTGCACATGGTATTTTTTCCATAAAGAAACACACTCTCCTTTTCTACTTTATGTAAATAGCCTCTGTCAGGGCTAGTAGAATTTTCAGCACCTACCGAGACAACAGTGCCAGCTTCTGTTCCAGCATCAACTCCAGCTTCTGAGCCTGTCTGGAGAGCCAGTGATCTACACCATGCAGCCGGTAACATGTCTCCAGCATTAGCCGGAAGTCACCCACGAAATCCGCTATCCCTGTGTACTGCCCACTGGAAAATTTCTCTTCCATCTTCAAGAGCCATATTCCAGCTGGCGACTGCTGAAAGGAGTGACTGCTGTTACAGCTCGACAGGGAGTCAGCTCCTTCTTCCCCAATGGATGGCTGATCTGTGAGGGGCTTCAGAAACGGTGCTGTCAGAGGTCGGTACTTCTCCAGGAGAAACTCGTGCAAGATGCGGTATCCTTGCTGGAGTTCGGGATTCAGGCTTTGCTCCCAGGAGCAGCCGTCGCTCTTCCCTCCCGCATCATCGGCCTCCTTGTCCAGCTCCTCCCCACCCCGAATGCGGCTAGCCGCGGGCGGATACGCCGGAAAGTCTTCGCCCGCAGCGCCCGCGGGCTCTGAGGAGTCCATGTCTCCCAACCCGCGCGCACACCGTG
>JANHFX010024662.1:41117-51704 GCA_027560015.1 Chloroceryle amazona
TGCCTGTTCTTTCTGATGGTGCTAATACACTTCTCAGCATTCCACAGCTTCTTAAAAGCTTCCAATAGTTGGTAGTTAGTACTGGAAAAATAATCCGGTATCCAGAGAAAAACCAGCTGCAATTGTCAAAGTGCAATTGAAAAAGAAAAATATTTATCATTGGTATTTATCAAAGATTTACCAGCCCAACAATTGTACCTTACAAGGTGAAAGCCCAGCTGTGATTCCAGGATTCAGATAAAAGGACAGTACTAAAAAAGAAGCCAGTTCCTAAAACCCACAAATCTCTTCTTGATGCTTTCTCTCCAACTTAGAGAAAACAGAAGAGAACTCATTTAACTAGGACAAAACTATCAGACAGCTCTGGCTCGGGGGTCCCTCCCTATAACAGCAAGAGTACCCAAACCAGAAGCAGGGCTTCAGTCGTAGGCCCTAGAGATGTAAATGTCCCACAAAGGTTCATAACCCCCCCCCCAATCTCTGCTAAGACACCCTGGACTTAATATTTACACTATGAAATTATTCTCCACCGTGAAGCATCTTCACTCAGTAGTTTCAGCAATAGTGCACCTTAATTAAGGTCTCTTTTTAGACCACGTCCCAGTACACGGATTTAGAATGGACTTGACAGGTCTAGAACTAATATTTCTGCATTATCTAACCTAAGTTGGTTTAAGTTCTGTTCTTTAAGAAGTTCTGCATTGGATTTAATGCCAAGAAACACCACAAACCCATGAATGATTAAATGCTGGGGTAGCCAGAGATAAAAGTCTGAGTAATAAGAATGGTTTATTGCTATGATTTGCTTAGAGACATATATCTATCAAGTTCCCAGTCCCCAGAATATATTAAGAAGGGACAGTGGTCTACAAATAGCCAATATAGGACTATCTCAACTAAGTCTATAAAGCTAAACCAGGATATTTATTTCCAATGGTCTAACTAGTAGTCTAATCAGTAAAGCCCTTAAACTTGCAATAATATTTCACTGATGTGTACCAGAGCGTTACAAGTTATAAAATTCCAATTTAATTTTACTGCATCCCTCAAGCTGTAGTAATTAGAAGACAAACTCACAGGGAAGCTGTTTATAGCTTCAGGGGTGAGAATTTTGAACCTGTCCTGCAGGTCACCCATGTCCTCAGGGTTCCCAGATCTAACAGCTGCCTGCAGACCCAGGAGTTTATTGTAATACTGCAGTAACTCCTCACTCAGATGAAGGGGGCAGATGTAGATGACGTCCACGTTGGCATCTAAAACAAAGGGGCACAATGCTCATTACTGGAAGAAAGGTAGAGTCTGTTCAGAACAGCAGTCTGATAATTCCTGATTATTTGCTATCAAACAGCTTCCCTAAAAATAAAATATTTCCCTGGAAATAAAAACAAATTAAAAAAGAAAAAAAAAAAAAAGAGATCTGTAATTCCCAAATCTGAGTGATTTAACTGCTTTTTTTTTTCCCGTGCTTCAGCATTTCTCTGAAGACAGGTCAGCAACCCAAAGAAATAGCTAGTTTTCCAAATTCAATCTGCAGAACATATTGGGGGCAGAGTTTTGAGAGCGTGGCAGGGGGATTTATACGCGTGGCTCACATTAACATCAGTGGGAATTGCGGGCGGCTTAAAGAGAAACAGATCCCATTAACTTCAGTAAATTATAAACCCGAGCTATTAAGTTTAGAAAGCTGATGAAATTGCAATTTCATATGCTGCCTGGATTTTGCATGGCCAGTTCCTATTCTCGTCCTGGCCACATAAAAGCTCACGGTAGGGTACCATTAATAACCAGTGTGCAGATTAGGGAGTTAAATACCACAGTGTGAAAAGCTGGTTTTCTGCATGTAAAACAACTTGGGCTGACAGACAGCGCATACACAAACACTCAGAGGTGGGGAAGTCTTTAATATGTGCCGGGTTGGAAAATTGTAACTGCTCTGCTCTTCTGAAATATTAATGTTAAGAGATGAGCTAATGAATTAATGGGGTTTTCAACATCAACAGGACATGCTGCCAAAAAGGGCTCCTCGATTTTGATCCATCTCCTGCTGAAATCCGTAGGAAGTCTTTCATTGTCTTTACTGGGCAGAGGAACAAGAGCCTGGGAAGTGCCAGGGACAACTGTTACTATATGTGAATGAATCAGAAGCTAATATGGGACCAAGGCAACCCTATGCCTAACGTTATGAAGGAATAAGACATCCCCTTCATTCCACTTTGTTGTTGCAGGCGAACGACTCGCGTTAAAAATGTAAGGCCAGAAGCAAACCTGGAGCATTAAAGCAGTAAAACATCCCACAACCTGCCCTGTATCTGAAGCCCCGACAGAGCCTTTGTATTATACAGTTTGTTACCATAGAACTTTTAAAAATAATTAAAAGAACAGTTCAGTGGCACTTAGACTTGCAAAAGGAGCCTGAAAATTTACCAGCTAGGGGACAAAGAGACTATTTGCCACTGTTAGCTGTAATGCTGAATGGCCTGAACTGTCCAGAATTGACAAGCTCAAGAGATTTTGTTGACTAAAATGCTGCAACACATTTTACTCCTCTTAGCACTGCCCTCTAAAGAGATGTACAAGTCTCCTTTGGACACAGCGGGGCTCCAGAGACAGCTTAACTCCTAGGAGGTCACGACAAGCAAGGAAATCCTCTGCTACTCTAAAGAAAAAGAAAACCAATGCAGTAGACACCCGTGCTCTTCTGCCGGGCGAGGTAAAGCATCTGAACTAGGTAATAATTCAGTTAGTATTTAACTAGCTTGGATCTTCCTCCTGGTCTATTTTACCTTTTACAGCAGAAGCAATTTTTTCATGGTCACAGATTTTAAAGTGAGAAAGAACAGCTGTTTAAGAGGTTGACTTTTTCCCTTTAAGTTTCTACCTATCATCTTAGGGACCGTTAAAAAAAAACAAAGGAAAAAAGAACCAACTGTACTGTGAAAAAACCCCACAATATTACTGCCTAGATAATATATAAAGGCAATTACATTATTATTTTAGGCAACTGTAAATTTCTGGATCCAATATATTTTTGTTACAAACTTCCTAAATGGCATTTATAAAATAATAATGATACTGAAATATACATGAATCATGTAAAGTATGTCATTCCAGGGAGCCAATGAAGCTGGTCACTGACAGATAATATTCTTCACTGCTTTGCTTAAAGGAGGACTGTCATTCTAGGAAAAACTTTTAAATGTATGGGGCTTTCTGTCTCGTTTGCTGATTTAAAAAAATCAAACAAAACCAATCCTGGTTTAAATACGGGCTTGCTCTTTTCTAGCACATCTTTCTCTCCCTGTGAGCCCGAATGAACACTAGCAGAATTAGCTACCTAATTTTGTAGAACGCTAAACACTTTTTGCTTCTTTGTGGTGCTCAGCATGCCATAGGATGAGGCTGCTTTACCTTACTGTGGAGTCAGAGAGAATCAGCATCTTTTTCTTATGAATAACGTGGGCAGGAGCAAATGCCATAGCAGGGAAATTACTTCCGAGCTGACAGGATCTCTGTATTTAACATTGATACAAAAAGTCAGTCCTCGATGGGTTATTCTCTTTTACTTACAACTGTGGGCAAATAACCATCAAAAAAAGGCAGCCAACAGCTCATAACATACCCAGGACATCACACAGCCTTCCCAGCTGCATATTCTGTTGGAGAGCAAGGTCAGGAATATGCTCACGGATGCACTGGGAATATCCTGGAAAACAAGTAAAGCCCCCCCCCCAAACTGTATTCAGAAATCCCCTGGTACATATTTGAAAGAAATCAGACTTTTGGTTTCAAAAAAGCTGTAAGAAAAGCATTTCAAATCCTGAACACGTTACAGAGCTAAATGCATCATCATCTTTATGAATTTATTAGTGAACTAATGCAGCATCGTGGGTTTAGGCCAGGAGGTTTGAAACAGACCCCTTACAGACCTCTAGAGCTTTATAATTTGAACCAATAGACTGAGTATTTGAGTTTTCTACGTTGCTGGATTTTATTTTTTCTTAAGGACACCATCACTAAGCAAGAATCCTGGTACATTTTGTCCTTCACACAGATAAAAGGCAAGAAACCCACTTCATTAAGAAGATGTCTCAGAGTTACCTGATCACTTTGCTGCAGAGGATGAATGAGCAGCAGCCTGTCTGAGCTTGGATTATCTATCTGGAGGTCAGACTCCCAACTGATTGCACACTCGCCTTCAAAAGGACTGCAGCAAATGACACGACCACGGGAAGTCTAATCCCTAAACCTGTAATTTTTCAATTCAGCTAATTCTAAATTAATCAGCATTTATCTGCAGACATAACGGGAGTCGCTCGTTGCAGTAGCTGTGATCAAATCAGTAACCAAGTCGAGCTTCATGTTCAGTGTTTGGCATCAAATCTTGACTGATCCAGTAAGATCCTTACACCAATTCCACATATCTGCACGTGACCGAGCGTCAGAAACTTAGGAAAAACTTGGTTTGACTGAAATCTGCTGAGTATTTCAAGTGCTTTCATTTTGGAAGATAGTTAATAGTGGTCGTCCAGGCAAATTACAACTCTCGTAAGGAATTGGTGTTCTAAGATATTGTGGCAATGACCCTTGGCACAATGGAGAGCGAGAAGAGAAGAGAATAAAATACAGAGGAGCTGAAACCACCAGTTTCACGTTTAGTAATTGCTTGTAAAACTTACCTGTTGTGGTGAGCACAATGGTACCAGGCACCTGCAGAACTACAGAGATGTTTAAGACATGGATTTTTTGGTTTGCTACTCTAATATTAAGCTACAGGAATTTGAAAAAAAAAAAAAGCTTGCTCTGATGACTTCAACTTTAGTCCCAAGGTTTCATTTTGTTCTCGCAGGTGGGGACCAATTTTAAGCTGCTACCAATGGTGCTTAAACAATTTCAAAACATTTAAATTCCCAAAGGTACAAAGTAGCTGATTTCCCTATGCTTAACTGTCCTCTTGAAAAGACATTTAAGAACTAAATCCGGGCAGGAAAATAACATGAAAATATCACTTAGGAAAACTGGTAACTATTTGAAAGGAATAATAAAGTAGCGATCGAACGCAAGTTAAACCTTGGATGCTGCTATGGCTTGTGTGGGATTACACCAGCTACCACATACACTTTTCTTAGGTACATTAATAAAATGTATAAATTCACAATATATTAGCTTCCAGTGACACGACCCCGTCAATAAGAGGAATATTCACACCCTGCAAATCGTTCACCTTCCAGCAGACATCATGAACCACATTAATCCTCATACCTGATACGTTCTGAACACTCTGTATTTATGTGGTGGTCATCTGACAGCACTTGTTAAAGGCAGAGGTTTTAATATTCCTTTCCTTGCAGTTTAAACACAGTTCAACCCAAATAAATTACATACCCTGTGATCTCAGTCTGCATAGTCCAGTGCAACCACAACCTGGGCCGTCACTTCTGGTTTGCTACGTACAGCTGGTTTACGCATCGCTAACATTTGGCACCCACCGCATTTGGTCTCAAATGCATGAAGCAGTTTGGAGAGAATTGTGTTTGCCAGAAGCCAAAGCTCCTGTCTAGGTTCAAAGAACCACTACTTGGGTTGATCTATACCTGCAAGCTGGGTAAGTTCAACTCCAAACGGTGTCAACAAAAGCTGGCGTTGGCCACGCACTCGAGGATGCTGCTGCTCATCAGCACAAGGCATCGGCTCCTCCTGGCACCTCGCTGGTGGAGCTGGTCCACGGGAGGGTCGACCTTGCAAAGCAAGGACTAAGAATTTTGATGGCTCAGTTCAGCGGCACCGAAAGGATGCTGAGGGCTTTCCTCCTTCGTGTGAGTTTTACAGTGGTCTATGTGCAGTGACTTTGGTAGTCACTGCAGTGACTTCACTCCCAGTTTACCCAGAGGGAATCCCAGGGAGAGTTATAGAAGTATTAAACTAAGGTGTGTATGAATTAATGGGAAAGGGCCTGCTTTCACCTCCCTGCTCAACCTCAGCCATGACCTCGCGCCCTTCAACTGCCACTTTCTTAATAAATCTGGCTCGTGTCAAAGCACCTTCTCTCACCAATGAGCCCAAAACACTTTTCAAACTACCCTCTGATGAAAGCAGCAGCAGCACAGGGCAGGGGGACGTGACCTGACAGTTTAAGGAGCTATGCAGCCATGTCTGAAGGGGAAGGAGGAAAACAACCTAGGTAGGATTTACCCACCTTGTGCTTCCCAGAGCTTGGGACGGGTTTAATAAATAATATTTAGCTTTTCTCACTACACTTGGCACACCTCCTGTTCAGCTGAAAGGGCTTTTTAAAAACGATTCATGTTATCAGACAAGAGGAAGCTTTGATAAATATTCAGTGGGTTCTATAAGGTGACAAGTGTTATTTATGGTAAATGTAACTATTCGGGTAGAAAGGTTGATCAACTATTTAAAAATAGCTGAATGGAAAAGAAAAAAAACAAAGAAACAGTATTTGAATGGCAAATATTGCAGAAGTGTATTCATCCGTTGGAGCGTGGGAGGAAATCTGATTAGAAAGTTCAAATTCATTTTTCCTTACAGTGCCTGACAAAAATGCTAAACAGTCTTTAAACAAGGGAATCTACTTACTCTTTTTTTTTTAGCCATACTAGAAATCCAAAGAGGTTTTTGTGGTGGCAACAAAATGGAATCACTCGTTGCTCACAACAGTACAATTTAAGCCTTTCGCTATCCCGTTTCCTGGATTATTTCCAGAAATTTGGCATGAATCTGAAAGTGGTGTAAAAATCAAGACTGAGAAATTGATAATTATGCCTCTATCTCCATTTGTGGGCATTCCACATTTTTACAATTCAGACCTTAAATAAAACCAAACCATCCTGTGGAAATCAGCTGTCATTTTGCATATTTAGTCCTCTTCACCTGAAAGAAATGGGACTTGTTTAACCTGCCCAGCTCCCTAGAAGTCTACTCAGGAGTAGTAACATCCCATAAGGCTAAAGAAGGCAAAATATAGCAGGGTATTTAGCAGATCTTTTTCCAAACAAGTATTACAAGAGCTGGCAGATCAAAAGCAGACATGGAAAAGTTTTTTAAAACATGGAAAACATGGAAACATGGAAAAGGTTTTTTAAAATGAGAACTGTGCAGGAGCAGAATAAGAAAACTTTGAAAATGAGTTCTATTCTTACATTTTAAGGGTTTTTCGTTTCTAAACTTTCTTTTCAGCTTTTCAAATTTCAAATATAAGCTGCTCTTAAATATGAAATTGGGTCGATTTCTTAGCAGTTTTACGCTGATACTTCTCAAAACCAGTTCAATTTTAACATTTCAAAGGGGAAAACAAAAGCCCTGGATATCCATTACAATTTAATAAGCTAAATGCTTATCATGGTTAAAAATTCCTGTAAAAACCCTACAGAACTCCACTAAAACTCTCAATATAGTGGAAGGATTTACTGACAACAAGCAGGAATAACTTTTTCAGAGAGCACTTTCAATTCCCTCTTTTGAGGGGCATAGTATATAATTTTTTTCCACTTCCTACTTAAATAGATTCCCTAATTTTGTAAGAAAACATCTGCACTCCAATTCTCTTCACTACTTGGTTGCTTCCCCATTAAGAGAACATTTCCAGCTGAATCCTGCAGCCTACTCCACGAACACAAATTCCTGTACTTCCAGCAAAAGGTTGCACAATGCGGAATCGGGGCCTGGGCTAAATGAAGTGGAATTTCCCTAACTAGAATTTACTCAAGAGGTTGGAGTAATTGTAAAACTTCTGTCATGGTACAAAGCCATCAGAGGAACGGAGATATCGAGATTAATTTTTTTTATGTTGGCCTGTTTTGATTATACTGATTTTTTTCTTATAATACAACTT
Source organism: Chloroceryle amazona (assembly GCA_027560015.1). Lineage (NCBI taxonomy): Eukaryota > Metazoa > Chordata > Aves > Coraciiformes > Cerylidae > Chloroceryle > Chloroceryle amazona. The sequence continues at coordinate 48,964 of JANHFX010024662.1, forward strand.
TGAAAGCGTCTGTTGTGCAACGACTCTGCTGACTTTTAAATTCACTCACCTACTTAATAATTGGGGTTTTTTTTTCTTCTATAAATGCATTTTAACTCAGTTTAGAACACTGGAATGTAGAAATTCATTTTAAACGCTCCCGCTTTAACATAGGATTCAGTCACATGATTTAACCTACCGTATTCACACGAGACTTAAGACAGAGGTGTAATTAAAACCCGTTGTTCATCAAATGTATATTTATGTTAACCACAGTCAGCAGAATCATGAAATAAAAGGCTATCCGGGCTGCAAAACGCAGAGCTTAAAACTTATTTACAGTCTTCATTAATTCAGGACTTAAGCAATTCACGTTACGAAATCCTGAATCTCTCAGGTCAATTAATTTGCTCTGTAAGTACAACTTATAAATCAAGTTACAAGCATTTTGACAGGATTTCATGTTTTAAGAGCTTATCGGTGCATTGGAGAAATTCCCAAGAAATCATACCCTGTAATTTCTGAACACCTCCACTTTACCGTCGCCTCGCAGGAAACAGCTTTTAAGCTCCCCAATTCATAAATGTAATTAAATAATTACATTAGTGCTAATTAACATGAAACTGCAGATTATTTAAGCGCAAAAAACACTATTCAACTTCTTAATTATTCTTGTTCACACAGCATTTCCTTTTGCTCAGGCGCCCTAGGTGCAAATAAAGCATCCCATCTGCTCGTAATTAGAACTAAATAATTTCAGAGAATGTAGCTTATCATTTTGACTGCACATTTGATTAAAAACAGTGTACAAGCAATATCCTGGCTTATTGCTGTAACAGCAACAACACACACAGGCCCGTGTTTTCCTATCATTAAAGAAGACTGAAAACATTATCTGTTATTTCAGAGGGGAAAAAAAAAGAAAAAAAAGAAGACAACTTTTTAGTTCATTTCATACAGATGAAAGCAAATTACAGCAAATCACCTCTCCACTGAATAGCGGCCCCCACATAATGACTTTATTTGCTTAATCCCCAAATTAAACGCCGTTTCGAGCGAAGGCCCTGTGTTATTACTCTCATCATGTCGAGAACATTTTCCTGCCGAGACCAATTTGAATAAAACAAGGGGCCTTCCTTGAACTCAATCAAGGAGTCATAATGTGGTGGGTAATAGAGGTTGCTGATAGATTTGCAGGCAAAAGTGTTATACCTAATGATGGGATATGGATAATAGTCCTCCTGGAGGTCCTGATGCGATTCCAGTTGGCTGCCAGATGCTAAAAATCAAGAAGAGCATTGATCAGTGACAGGAAGCTGCAGTGGATTCATCTAGTCAAACTTCAGCTGTTTTTTCCACTGTACAGTTAAGCCAGGCATAAATTATATTAATTGATTTAATTACATACTTAAAACATCTTCCCCAATTAATTTAATTAGGTGGCTACATGAAGCTACTGGCAGGGGAAGATTGGAGGCTGCTCACTTAATTAACAGAATATGAATGAAAAAAAAAAGAAAGCAAACATAAATGAAATTGTGAGCACTAATTAAGAGGCTGTCTGCAAACTTAAATACTTTCTGACAAAGTGGTGACAGGAACGTAGATGAGAGGGGGATTTTTTTTTTATTTTTTTTTTTTTTTTCCCCAGCAAATTAAGTGCCACAAGGTATATATAAGGAACTAAAGTAATGCAGTTAAAACATTGATTTTCTGACAGAGCTACTGAAGTTAAAGCGAAGGGACGTTTTCCATAGAAACGCTGCGACAGATTTTGCAGCCACAAAGGCTGAATGGCTGATGAAGGATGAAATATGAGACTCGGACAAGTGGATGGTTAAAGGGGGAAAGAAAAAAAACCCACCATGGAAACAGCTTATTGCAATCAGTGAAGCAAGAGATGTTTAGAAAAGAAGCGCTGCCGTAACAGCTGGTAGCACTGCACACCTTGGCCCTGATGTAAAAATTCTCCAGGTGTCTCCGACGTGATTCCTTCAGGGTCTTTTTCACACGTGCCATGTGATGATGCCAGAGCCAAGAACTGGCGATCACACCTGACGCCCACTGCTGCCGCCTGGAAAGGACGGAGGCTTTTCTGGCTCGATGACATCGCCACGTCGTTTGGATCTTTGTAGCGGCCATTTCGATGCCCCCTTGGCCTTTGTCTCTTCGGCCAGGTCCATTTAAGAGCTTTTCCACACTTGACTGGTTCTTTATCACTGACAGAATGTCACTTTTGGTGGGATTCTCGTTAAGCTCAAAGTCCGATGCCATTTCTGCCAACTTTTGGCAGTTTATTGTAGCCAAGGGTACAGCACGGTCCTTCAGAAGCTTTTCGGCGCGTTCCAAAGAGACGACAACGCTCCCCCAAGATAAACAATAACGCTGCTTCAACGCCAGAAAGCCGGGAGCTTTCCGGTCTATCGTGCCGTGGTAAACAGCAATTTCACCCTCAAAGCACGGATCCTGGGAGGAGTGACGTGGAGACGTCTGCAGGGGCTGTGGGAAGAGAACAGCCACAGATTAAGAGTCGTTGTTGATCATAAATGAGAGCTCCAGAGACACCACTGTATTAGTATTTACGTCTCAACTGTGGCAAGTGGTGCAATCTGAAAAACACTCGGATTGATTTGATAGAACAAGAGCAAATGGCTTGAAGTTGAGCCAGGGGAGGTTCAGGTTGAATATTAAGAAGAATTTCTTTACTGAAAGGGTTGTCGGGCAATGGAGCAGGCTGCCCAGGGAGGTGGTGGAGTCACCAT
>JANHFX010024662.1:56384-72277 GCA_027560015.1 Chloroceryle amazona
CCCTGGCCCTCAGCACCACAGCTCCACGGGGGGCTTGGAAACCCCTCCAGGGATCACGGGGACTCCACCCCTGCCCTAGGCAGCCTGGGACAGCCCTGGACAGCCCTTGTGGAGAAGACATTTTTCCTAACATGGTAACAATAGCAAACCTAGACAGATGCAAGTCAACTTAAATAAACTCAAATGTTTCACAAAGCAAAAGGAAATGTAACACTAGTCTATCAAACCCTGCTCAGTCAAGAGATTTTTGGAAATCTAGCTAAACATTGCTTCATTTTAGCAGCTGAACTACCTAGGGATCGGGTGTGCTCTAATATATGCTGCTCAGAACTCCCTCTGCAACTGCAATGTCACAAGTTCTCTGGTACCTTTCATGCTGGGTTCAGGCAAAACAAGAATGAAGCAACTAAATTTGAATGAATAGGGTAAAGAGGTCCCCAACACACGGGTGTGCTGGGTCTTCAAGCAAGCAGGAAACCAGCTGCCAGGCTGCACAAGGAAAAGACCTGGAAGCAGCAGGGTTAGGAAAGAACATTGGGACAGGCTGAACAAAGCTCAGCAGAGAAACGGGCAGGTGAGACCGGGATATGTTCTGGATGCAGTGTCAGGGAAGTCCCAAGAAACAGAGATAAAAGTGGGAACGGATTTGGAACAGATCTCAAGATTCCCCAGTCTGATCTTTAGTCAGCAAATAGCTGTGAAACCCAATAAAAAACCCCAAATGTCCCAAGCTCTTCTCGGTGACAGTTACCAGTTACTCCAGGGGTTAGAAATTCTTACACTGGATAGAAATGTTTGAACCCACAATGAGTTTTATGGAAGACAACCTAATGCCATGTGCTGGAATGTTGGGGTTTTTTAATTTGCTTAAAAAAAACCCAACCCAATCACCATATTATGAATTATAAATTACCTTAAAATAATACTAAATACATAAAATAAGAAAGCTAGGAAGCACTGATAGATCTTCAGGATGGGAGTAATGGTATTTACCTCTTTTTAGAGAGTTCATTGCCATTTCCTGATTTAAAATACTAAGTTTCAAGGACTGATTATTACACTCATGTACAGCTCAATACAACAGGATCCAGGCCACGATTGGGATCTTTTGAGCACTGTTGGGTCATAATTAGTGAATAACATCAACCTTCAACTTTACAGAGAGGCACGGGCAATTCTGAAGAACTGCTTCTAATCCTACTAGGGAAATGAGATAGATCAAAATAAACTATTATAATTTTTCCTCCCAATTTGTATAATAACACTGTCCACGAGAGACATTAGGGAGATAGAAAGCACGTACTCTTTATCATAATGGAGAATCTCTCGGAAGAAATCACAAGCACTCATTTTAGTTATGGCCATTATGGAGCATTATGCTTTAAGGGATCTAGATGTATGAAGCTTCACATCCTCGTGTTCCAAGAAAATAGCAATAAGCATATAACAAAGATTAACTTTATACCAGCTGGCGTGTAAGTGGCTCGATACTGAGAAAAGGAACAATAAACCACACTTTCCTACTCACTCTCAGCCCCAGCAGTTTGTTGAGGATGTAACAAAAATATAGAAAAAGAAAGGAATTTAATTAAACGGTGACTCCTTTTGTATCAGTAAAGCAGAACTGATTTTACTGGTGGTCAGTTTTATCCTAGTTTAAATCCCCAGAGTTTTGTGATGATAAAGAGCACTGTGAAACACACGTATTTCATTTGTGTTCAGAGATGTAATAAGCTACAAAGAAAAGCAATTCAGGTGGAATGTACGAGTTCAAAAGCAGCCTAGAGGGGTTTATGTTGGTTTGTTTTTTATTTGTTCATTTATTTTTTTTTTAAACTAGTGATACACATTTAATTCCTCTTTGCTGTATCCTTTAATTTCTATAAAGTCCCTGGTAGGTGTCACTAAAAGCAGGACAGATGCAAGTAAAGTAATTTAAGCTCATTTACACTGCTGAGTGCCACTGTGACTCCCTTGGTTACACAGTACAGGCAACACAGTGGAACTGTGGAGCTGACCCAAACCAGTTACCTATGAAAATCCTACCCCAATCCTCACACCCTCCTTCCACGTCCTTTCATGTCCTATTTAGCTGCCCTCCTGAAGACTTGGGTGAGATAGCAAAGCAAAACTTGACAAAATGCTTTCACCCTTCAGTTACTTTCACTAAAGTTAAGCCAACTCGATTACAACAGTAAGACCTTAAAAATAGTATTAAGAAAAAGGTTTACTTTTAGTGCCAATTTATTGGTTTTATTACTATTAGTTGGTGATTTAACTGCAAAAAATACTTGAAAGATTGCATCTTGTTAAAAGGTTTTCAACAGACTTCCAGCTAATGTCAGTGCAACTGAAAACCTCTACTCACACGTGCATTTTTTTTATGGCATAAACACAAAACCTAGTGAATTTAATACCAGATATTCCAGACCTGGCAGCTCCAAACTAGCATTTTAACGTTTGAGGTGTAGATGGATCCAAACCACCACAGAAACAAAGGATCACACCCAATAACCCCACTAACCTGCGAGCAACCTCAGCTGGCAGAACTCAAGCAACCGTTACTGCGGCGAGGAGGTTGGAACCTGACGTGTTTTCCTGTCCTCTAGTGAAGTTTGTTCTGAAGATTATGATTCAGCAAGTGTGCTCTGCTGAAGTCAGCACACAGCCTGCTTCATCACGGGTACTTTTAAAGTACAGTTTTATAGGGCTGGAAGGGAGCACTTAATTTGCAGTGCAGATTAAGGTTTCCTTGCCTTAAAATATGCTTGGAGTGTGCTGAAAAAAACCTATTTTTTTCATTTCAAGCACTTCTGAGTGTAATTAACCTGGGACATGAGAAAAACAATTCTATTACCCTTTCTAAAGTGTTTTTCTCCTGTGGATAAAACTCTCCCACTTGATTTTTTTTTTTCTTTTTTTTTTGCTTCAGTTTAAATAGGGCACTTGTAACACCAGAGGGATTTTCTGATTAGTTTTCTATTTGTTTTCTTTTTACCTAGACAGCAATATTTAACTAGAATAACTCTTTTTTTTTTTTTAAATACATTTATAAATATGCTTTTTCCTCTCAGTAAAAGAACAGAGACAAGACACCATTGTGTAGCAAAACTACAGTTTATCAAGGAGGAAGATTAGATAGGTGAGGTTTGGTAAGTAAATAACAGGAAACCACAGAGCTTGATAGCAATGGTAGAAAAGGTCTATAATCATTTCCTGATGATCTTCTCCAAATTGTCACCTACCTTCCTATTTCTTATGACAAAGTTCCTATTGAGATGATGCAGACAGTTCACAAACCCTACAAAGGGAAGGAGGAAGCACAGTGAAATAAAATCAGTGGAACTAAAGTCAGGTTTCGATACGCTCAGGAAAGAGCTGGAAGAAGGCAAGTCTAATTGGAAGAAACTGGAACTCCACTGGATTGTCTATTCCACAGATAAATGCTAGAGAAACAAGCTCCAAGTGTTCCAGAGATGAAGCAGGATAGGAAAGGTAGCAAGCTGTCAAGCTTGATAAATCACATGCTCTTTTTTGATCTCCACAGAAGAGAAAAAGCATATGGAAAATGGGCATTGATGGCTGCTGTTGAAGGGTAAGATAAAATGAGATGTGAGTAGAAAGAAACTTGTGGTTAATAAAAAATGACATCATTAAGTACATTCATAATTATCTCGCTAGCTAGGAGTAGAATCAGCTCAATTGTAGCATCAAAGGGAAGAGGTTTCAGGCTACCTTAAAGGCTAAAGAGAGTAGAAAGTGCTCGGTGGTTCTGAAATTGGCTGGTCCAGATGAAATACGCTGTAGGATACTGAAAGAACTGTCTAAAGGCATCTCAGAACTGCTGGTGTGACTCTTGTAGAATGGAAAATATACTAGAAAAGACCACAACAATACCATCAGATTAATCTGGTAAAGTACTCCTAGTGTGGACAGAGCTGGCAAAGCTATCCTGGTATTGGTAAACCCCTTCCCACAAGCAAGTTTTACCAGTAGAAGTATGGGTTTGTCACTGGTGGCACTCTCACAGGATGGAAAATACACTGCAAGACTGGAAAAGAGCACAGTGCCTACCATTAGAAAGGGGCAAAGGCTGTGTCGAGGAATTCTGGCCTTTTTGGTTTAACTGCAATTCTGGGAAAAAGTCTTAACAGAAATAAACAGACAAGCCAATTATGAACGTCTGGAAAGCAAGAAATCCACACCAGCAACTTGAATTTGCCAAAATCAAATCTGTCAGACCAATACATTGAGGGTTTTTTCTACAACAGCTTTGCCAGCACTGCGAATAGGGAAGAAAAAGTTAAGTACTACTTATTTTGAAAAGCTTTAGAAGCTACCTGATCATGATATCATATAAGCAAGCTAAATAAGGTTTAGACAAACTTAAGATATGTGGAAAGCTGCTTCGATAACTAAGTCAGCAAGAACTCCTATGGCAATATTGAAGGATACCAAAAGGGTGCAGCTGGTCTGTTCCTGACTGTTACAAAGCCACAGAACCTGCCGTTGATGCAGGAGAAGGAGGAGGTATCTACAGTTTAAGCATTGGGGAAAATAAAAATCAGTTCAGCCAGTAAAAAGCACTCAACTGAGGTGCAATGTGATTTCTACTCTTTAGTCTCCATCACAGAATCACAGAAAGAAGAAAAACATTGGTGAGAAGGGATCTCCGTAGGCTATCAAGTCCAGCCTTGAGTCTGCTACCCACAATAGATCAGGTCAGCTTTGGTTTTGTCTAGATGAGAATTACTGCAGGATTTCATTGCATTTTCATGTTTCCCAGCCTTACAGTCTATCAGGTGTATTTTTTCTGTGTTGATTTACAGCCTGAGCAGCAAAGCAAGGAGACTGTATCAAAGAATTGTTTCACTTGCGATCCCATCACCTACCAGTTTCTACTGGGAGAAAGAATCTTGTTCTGACAGTTGAGCCAAATAATCTTAGTAATAAATGGTAAATAAAACAAGTATTTAACTCTGGTTTCAAAGAACTTAATTTTGGTCCTCCCAGCCTAAGAACCAGCACACGGAGTTCAGTGTAGAAATACTGGATGAGAAGGACAAATTCTCACCAGGGTCAGGGGAACTACTCTAGAGACCAATGAGTCAATCTGTAAGTCTCTGTAAGAGATTTAAAATATGAATAGTTTTTATGACTGGCTGTCTCTTTATTCAAGATTTCCAAGTAGCAAATTGTATAGGATCCTCCAACATGGAGCAACTAGGCACCTGTAACAACAGGTCTTATATGTTATTCTTACCTACTTTAAGCTCTTAAAGTAACCAGAGATGGCTCTGAATTGTCCATTTTCCATGTTCTTGGAAAAAAAAAATCAAGCTTTGCTCCTTTTCTGGCCTCTGCCAGCTCTCCCAGACATTTACCTCTATCAGAATTCTGCTATAACAGGTGCAAAAGAGAATAGCCGGAGAACAGGGGTGAATCCCACATCTGCTTTCTGAACGAGGCAACAGAAGCAGCACAGAAGGAAATAAGAAAGACAATTGCTGGCTTGAACTACAATACATTTTACTTGTGGGCAAAGGGCCAGCTTACAGGAGGCAGAATGAGCTGGACCAACTTATTGGAATTCAGGGGTGGGCCTCCCTTCTTGTCCGGAGACAGCTGTAAACCAGCAGCCCATAGCAGCACAAGCAGGCACCCAGTCTTGTCAAGGAATGCTGATATGTACAGAAACAGCTTCAGCAGCTTCGGCTACACCCCTGCCTAACAAAATGACAGTCAATCTCCAATTCCAGATGACAAGAACTGGATAAAAACTTAAAACAAATGGTGACCTTTCAAAAGATTAATTTGTTTACCAACAAAATGTTCTACGTTTGTCATCTGAGATGGGGGTGACCTTCACATTCCCATTTCTAGGTTGGAAGGATGCTGACTATAGTCATCTGTTAAGCTAACTCTCTCTCGCCAATTATTTCCTTTTTAGTTTTAGTGACAAGAAGATTTTATTAATTTGCCAGGCTGCTTATGATGATTACATACCATAATACAAATGCAGCAAGCTTCTTCTGAATTACTGTAGTGTAACAGCGATTTGTTTAAGCCTCATTCTGCTACCACTGCCAAATTATGCTTTGACTGTAATTATAGCCATATGCATAGATTTAAAACACAATCGGGTCTGGAGGACCAAAAGACCTGGTTTGCTTCTACAACTTTTTCTAGTGCCTTGAAATGAAAAGAATCACCCTGTTTTGCTTTGCTTTGGAAAGGAACAGACTTTCAGTGCTAAGCATTATGATTAGGGTGATGCAGATACTGAATAAAGAATGACAAAGTGAGGATGGGTTTAGAATGGTTGTGCTCAAATAAGTCAGCTTAAAGAAAACCAACCCCACCACAACCCAGAATCACTGCCATCACCATTAGAGCCACACTGTATAAGATGCAACTCGTAAAGGCTAGAAATCATCACCGTATTAAATTCTACCTCATGAATATATTAAAAGGTTCCTAAGTTTACAGTATAATATACAAGAAAACAAGACCCAAAAAGCACCAGTATAATTCTATAAAAGAACAGCAGTCTGAGGAAAAAAAAAGGGATAGTTGTGAAACTTTTCTACACTGCAGCACTAGGTCAGAATTATTTTTGCTGCAATTCCGATTACTCTTTGTTTTGTAAGATACTCCATGGAAATTATACATATTTAATAATTAGCTACTCATTTTTGTTATCCAGACACGGGCTACAAAAGAAAGCGATGCTCGGTCTGCTCATTGTGTTTCAAACAAAATTACAATCCTCGTTTTAAGATAACTACAAAACTTCACAGTGGGTGAAGCATTAGTGCTGCTAAGACCCAAAAAGGTAAAAAGGGCAACAGTTAATTGTTCTTAGTTTCTGTCATAAAATCCAGAGTCAGCAACTTCATAATACCAAAAGAGCAAGAAAAGATGACATTTTTCATCAGACAATGAGATCCTTACTAATAATTTTTCAGACTGCTCGAAGGGCAGGATAATAAAAAGTCCATGTAGATTTGTGCTTGACCTATCCAGTCACCTCCGAACCAGTCTGGTTTTAATCTCATCCCATTTTTAAATGCTGGGGTCTCCTTCAAAACTCAGATGCTGACAACTCTTGGAAAAAAAACCTGACTGCAGTTTAACCGAGCAATTAGTTTTTAATTTATTTCAATGAGAGTGCTTCTGCCACTGATTATTAATTATTTTTTTGGAGATAATCTTCGAACTCCTGTACCTATCTAGGGCGTGGGTGTGCGTGTGTGTGTGCGTACAAATATTGCCCTCTAATGGCTGATTAGTAAAACCAGGGGAGGTAGCACCTAATTTAATTCTTGGATCTAACTTAAATTGGTTTGGTTTTATTTAAAAAAAAACAGCAAACAAACCCCAAACCTCTTAAGACCGTGGGATTTCAGAGCTGCAAGTACACATCGATTTATTTCTGTGACTATTGGTGATCTATAACCATCGTTCCTCTAAGTGTTAGTATAGATCACATTTAACAACGTCTTAATTCACAACAGCAGTAGTGGATTTGGCAAAATTTTACCCCCGGTGAAGCCAGAACAGTTCAGAACACAGATTAGTTAAGGGGATTTGAAAACTTCTAATGAAGTCAAATAAATTCGAGGTAGGAAATACCTACCTTTTTTTTTCAGCCCGTCTCCCTGCCACAAACAATTCCTTAGTAACTGTAAATATGTATCAGGGAGCTTGACTAATTTCCACTAAATGTTTGTAATTTAAGTCAGCAGTCAGAAGTTTTCTCTGATCAGTATCTGTGTTTCAGCAAGAGTGGTAAAACACATGGCTCTCCACAGTAGTATAATATTCCTCTCTGCGAGTGTTTTAGAGTGGTTCTAAAAAGCTATTAGCCATGATGCTTTTCTCTAATTAACTCTATATCACAGGGTTAGACAAATCACCTCTTAGTCTGGGCAGCAGCTTTCAAAAGAAAAAAAAACAAACCCACAACTCATTTTTTATAAGTGGCAGCTTACAACTGTGCCGTTCCCCGAGCCTGTTTCTCTTGGTGTAAAGCAAACACCCTAGAATGTCTCTTCCAGCACCGGGCTCGCTGCACAATGCTTCTAGTACATAAATTATTGGAGAAGAGCATCCTTGGGCATATTCTTGCCTGTGGATCACAGTGCTGTGCTAAATTTCTGAAAGTAATTGATCTTTGGAGGGATGCTTGGGCCAGTTTAATTTTTTTTTAAAGCACACTTAGCAGAAAATGTCATCTTCATTTGTTTGAGAGAAGCAGCAGTTGAAGAAGAGAAATTTGGAAGAAGCAAAAGTTAGGTCTTGCATAAGTTGAATATTCTCAGAGCAGAGAGAAGAATGGGGAAGGGTGATTTGATGGCCACTAGTCAGGGTACTCTTAGAAGAGCGTTGCGGAAGTGCTCGGGCTCAGTTTGGGTAGCTGATTGTTTTATACTAAGGCAATCAACTTGACTAGGGGTAAAAGAAAGGCTGTGCTTCAGAATATCTTGTAGCTTGACAGTGAGGACACTTGGGATCTACAAGACCTGAAAATATCTCCACATGGAAAGGAAGGATCTGAATCTGCCCCTCATAACACAAAGTAAGTGCTCCCAGCATGGGAGCTAAGAAATAGAACTCGACATTCCTCCCCAAAACATGTCAGAGAAATAAGATGTAAACGACACCTCAGTTTCTGGAGTCACTTTAGGATTCTGACTGTCTTTCAGTATAACCTCTGGGGTTTTGATTCAGGGATGCTGATTTCTAGTCAGGGTCAGCAATCATGTGGCAGGATTGCTTTTTCAAAAAAAAAAAAAAATCCATTAAAAAGAGCATCAAAACGAAGTACAACCATTTTCCACTCATTCCTAACAATCCTGTTATCATTTGACAAGAGAAGTGTTCTTGTCTTTTTAAGAAACGGCCACAGAACGTACAACTGAAACCCCATTCTTGTCAGGAAAACACCTTGAGCTTTGAGTCACACCCTGAACTCCACAAGCTCCAGTTTGCCTACCTTCACCCCCTGGTTCTGCTGAGATGACTTACCAGGCACATTCCTATATATACTTACCACTTTTCATAGAATCCCAGACTGGTTTGGGTGGGAAGGGACCTTTCAAGGTCATCGAGTCCAACCCCCCTGAGCAGGGACATCTGCAACTAGAGCAGGGTGCTCAGGTTTTTTGTTGTTCTGGATTGGGGCTTTGCTACCTCAACTTGTTACACTACAAATTTCTTTTCCTCGGTACTGTCACTCAAAAGGTTTTGATCGTTGAGTATTGATTTCAAGAATTAGGAAATGCTGAGGTACTTCAAGTAAGTTTTTATTCAGGTCTGATACGTATTCATTTTAATAGTGAAAACTAATACATATAAGAAACCCATAAGATAATTTAAGTTACTTACAGGAGCAGATTTTTGATTCGTTATAAGTGGCAGCCTGGTCTCGTAGTTGTGTTGTTTTAAAAGAGCTTTATTATCGGTGTCCTCTGGGTCAAGCATAATTTTCATCTCCATTTCCACCTGCTGCTGAAATATATAATAGGCATAGTCTTAAAAGAACCACTCTGAGACAGAAGTGTTTATAAGCAGGACTGGGTTAACACGTTCTCAGATTTGAAATATTATGATAAAAAAATCATGGTATTTGACACACAGACCTGGGCAAACAATGAAGTGCTTTTCAATTAGATGGAAAACCTAGCAAGTGGTACTCCTCACAAACGTGTTTTTGCCAGTTTGTTTCAAACGACTCCATTACGAGCTCTGAAATTCCCAAGTTTGCACACCTTTGAATTATATTTTGACTGGAGAGGACAATCAGGTTTGAGTCACTTGATTAACATTGGTCATTTGTGAATTCCGTTTTCCCGTGTGAAGAGCACGGTGCTTTACACACACCCTACCTAGGGGGAGGGTGTTCTGTGGGTGTTCATCCCTCAGATGATCGTAACAATCCAGTCTACCTTGGCCATGTGCTGCCAGAGAGTTTAATTCAGGAATCACTGCCCTGATGGACCAGAACAGCTCCTTTGGATCTGTTATGGCCCACTAACTCCATGCCTATACGTAAAGCTTGCTTATAGGAAAAAAAGAGGGAATTAAAGAAATCCTTACAGTAATAAGAATTAAAACCATAGGAGTTTTCAGTATTATTGGCATGGAATAGATTCAACTAATTTTGCTAATAAAAATCTTTATGATTTCAATCCCAATGGACAGGAAGAGATTTTTAAAGTTTCTTCTTGTTATAATGAGCATCTAAAGCACTTTCTCTATAAAAGCCAGAAGTAATGCCATATATTTTTACTAGAGTTTCTTAAGTTTGGTTCACCTTAAAGCATTTGCTTAAGTTTACACCTGGCTCTGCATCCAGTGTCATATTATCTCCCAGTACTTTTACTTTTACCACTGCTAACTAGACTCTGCACCCAACAGGGTTTCTCTACCAACTGTTGCAGAATGAGGAATAATCCTCAAGTGGCAGAAATTAACGTATCCCTAGAGAAGTCACCAGAGCTAAGGTAATTCAGAGGAGCTGGGGGCCTGGTGGGCATGTCCTTAATTCCCGTTACATGGATATGGGAATAAAAAAAGCTCCCTTACATAATAACCTATTTATACACAAGAACTCTCTGCTGATAGTTCTACTGCATAAACACAAAAATAAATTTATGAGAATTCTATTTTGCGGCAAACAAAGTAGGCAATAAGAAGCTTAAGAACCATTAGATGTATATTTCAACTATTAAACAATTGTATTAGTTTGTGAAAGCACTAAAAATGGTTTCATTTATTTATCCACACAATAGATTATCTTCTTTTGATAGTAATTACAAGCAGATGTATCAATGAGATGCTCATTTAGATTTGGGTTTGTAAGAAGAAAAGTTATTATCCAAGCCAATTACTCTGTTACCCACATGGCTGCACAGAGACAGAAAGTTCAATTTTCACCTCATCAGTGATTTTGTGGTATTTATTTTATTACTATAACACACCGCTGTACAGAAAGGAAACTGCTTGTGCTATTAAACAAGAATTGGGGGAAAATTGAGCACCTTCTCAATTAAAATAGGAGATGATTCACAACGCAGGCTCCCTGCTCCCACTGACAGTGAAAAGATCGATGCTGAAGTGGCAGATTGCACACAGCATAACAAGAATTGAAATGCTTAATAAAAAAAAACAAACCCAAACTGATAAAAATGACTTTGTCAGCATAGACGTATGGCAAGTGATAATTCTACATTTGCAGGAGCTGGAGCAGATGGTAGCATAGGTCTCTTCCATCTATATTATCCACCCATCTATATTATCCAAAGTCTTAAATTCATGTTATCTTGAACCATCTTGATGCAGAGTAAGAACAAGATGAGACTAGCAAGGCCAACAGCGTACTGTTGCTCATATAACACCCAACTAGAATAAGAATTATTTTGTTTAATTATTAACATGGAGGGTACAGAACAAAGTTGATGTGTTCAGTACAGTTAAATGGAGCAAATCTCGCTCGACTTCAACTCGATGGTCATTTCTGAGCAGAGGGCATTTTTATCTTGTAGGAAGCCACCAAATCTCATTCACTATGCAATTCTGTTTCTTAGATGCATGCGGTGCCTCGTTTCAAATGGAATCCAATTCCTTTGTGAATGGAGTACAATGTATTAATCTTTGAAACTGTATTATTGGTAACTAAACCACTTTTCACATCTCGCTCTTTATGTTATTTGCATATTCTAGAGCCCCCTAGAAACAACTTTTCATTTAAATCTGTATTCTATTAAGGATGAGAGAACATTAACAACTTCAGTGTACTGAGAATGCAGAAAGTATCAACTTGTAGAGAAAATAAAAGAGAAAAAAAGCCAAAAAGAAAAAAATAAACACAACAACCCTGAAGCAGCACAGGCATCAGTTCAGGTGTTTTTAAATTAAGCATGTTTAAAAAATAAAAAATAAAATAAATGGAACTTATGCACCTACCAGGTATGGATAACAACACAAAATAATTGAATTTATACACTTTTACTGGATAACAACATCATTTCTGCCATCGCTGTAGAGAGGCTTTACAATCACTGCATGAGGAAGACAGCTCTTTATGGTTCTTGAGCTTTACTGGAAGAAATCCAATTATAACAGAGAGTAAGGAAAAAAAAAAAGAAAGGGGGACAGTGCCTCACAGTTCCCTCTGTGAGCTAAATTTGCAGAGCCTTATCCTGCTGCTGCTATGACTCAAAAATACTGTGTGAGTAAACAATAATTTTAAGCCTATTCTGATACCTGGGGGCAACCTATTTCCCATATGACAAGTATTCCAGCAACGTGCACGTGAAAATAGCATCTGTGCTTATTTGACTCCAACCTTGTTTCATCCTGACTGCTGCAAATGCAGCTGATGCGCCGTCGCTGCTCCTGCGCTGCGTACTATGGTCTGCAAAGCACACAGATGTTACTACCTGAGTTAGGAATTTCTCTCCGAGCCCAGATTGTGTGTTGAAACATTGGATTTCTTCAAGGCTATGGACCTGCAAATACTGTCTGCAACTGGAAAACTATTCACTCTGCTAATAATTCTTTGGAGGGGAAAGGTATTTTGAATACCAAAGTACATTAAAAAACAAAACAAACCCCAAAACTGTTTATAGCTCCAAGTAAGGAAAAGTAAGGAATTGTAGGTGATAATTTCCCAGCTGCATTCCACGACTGGTTAATAATAAAAAAGGTTTTTACGTTGGCATGGAGAGCACGTAGAACAGCTGTCAAAACAGAACTTTTTGCCATTTTCTTTGTAATAGGAAATTAGGGGTAGTGTCTGTGTCACTGGGTACGTGTTTCTGAGCAGATGCCACGGAGAGCAGAAATGAGAAGCCCCAGAGAAAGTCGAGGCAGGACAGAGCATGTGCTTACAAAGAGTTGAAACACCACACGTAATTCAGAGATAGTAACATTTTTCCCCCACAATATAAGTGTATTCATATAGGAAAGGGTTGGAATATGGCCTGGAAAAACACAATTTTAAAAAGATAAAATAAAATCAGAGTTTTCATTGTCGTTTCAGGTGCAAGCAATATTTTACTACTGCTTTATGCTGGGATTTCTTTTACAAAGTTAATCAGCCATCTAAGTGTTAGCTGCTCATTCTGATGATAGCATTTTGAGTAGCTTCAATCCCTAGCTTCTAGTAGCAGTCTTAGAACTACAGAAAGCTGCTTCTTCAAGTTCTTTCTCACTCAGAGCTCCCTTGGATTTTAACAGTAATAACCCAAAATTGTGACAATGGGTATTTTTCAACTCAACTCATTACCTTCATTTGTTTTTAAACTCAGCTTGAGGAAACCACCTTGAACACATCAGGCAAAATTCACAGTGTAGAATAAAAAAAGAAAATGGCTTCAGATACAAAGATTTGGGGAAGGTTTTAAATGATTTTACAAGGGTTTCATTTATAAAAATCAGAAAAAAAAAACAAAACCTAACAAGCCAAAAAGATTTCAAGGGAAAACCTTGCATTTATCACAGGGGCAATTATCCTATACGTGGACAGAAGTCTTTCCCACATTTTACCATATCTTTTATGCAAAAATGTAAAAAAGAACCACTTTGTGTCTCAAACAACACAAACATTTGTATCTGTCCTCATACAGTTCCAACAGATAGTTCCATTTATTTTAAAAGATGTTACTTGCAGAATCCCAGCTAAGGATACGGTATTTCCAGGACCGGGTCCTTAAAGCAGGATAAACAACTGGTTTCAGGATTCTTTAAGAATATATTTATGGGAGGCAAAAAATAAAGAATGGAGGGCTTGTGGATGCACCCATGATGATATTAAGCCCTCCTTAACTTTGATTTTACCCTGACTGTGAGGCTGGGAGAAAGCTCCTGTCTCTCAGCCTCACTCATTCCACCGAGAGCTCTTGAACACTTCCAGTCATAGGTTGTATCTTATCAAAAACTGAATCCATGGGGAATCAGAACCTAACATTACAGAATCAACCAGTAATCTCCAACACCAGTCTACTCATTTAACATGATCTCCAGGAGAAAAAGTAGGATGTTCTTTCAGACCTGTGCACCTTGAGAAACACGTAGCGCCGATTTGCTGTACGCCTGGACAGTCACGGGCTCAATGGGTACTCGTGGCAAAATCAGTTGTTTCTGAGAAGCACCAAAATGAAGCCCCCTGATTTAGAAAGAAACAAGCAGTGAGGTTTTTAAAAATGACATTGATTTTACCTATTAAACTCATTCTGTTTCCACCTGGTTAAATCTGAACGACGGTATCTTTATTTAAATTGACGTTGAGCAAAGAAAATAAATCAGGGGTGTTGGCAAAAGGTCGCCGGGGCTACTTAGATCTGCATTTACTTTGGTATTTTTTTTTAACTTAAACCCAACATTTCACATGACTAAAAATAACCTCACCTGGGCCAATACTCTCAGCTGCTTTAGAAGATTCTGGTACCACAGTTTTTCTGTCTTGCTGCTCGCATGTCTCTGTAATAAAACAGCCATCCCACTTACCATTTAGGGGGCTCTTTTGAATGGACTTCTTTATTTTCAGCAGAAGAAACAGTTAACACGTGTCTGTTTATAGTAGTAAAATAACTTTCAGCAGGTTTCTGTTAGAGGGAAGAAATAATGTTTAGTCTATTACAAAAGTATAAGGGATAATACATGTATTTAACTCAGTTAATTTAACAATCCAGATCTTTCTTGGATGGAGAAGTTGTTGGGCTTTGTGCTTCTGATGGACTTAATCTGGTTTTGGCTAATGGGTACAAAATCAGTGAATTCTGATGACCCGAAATTCCATTCCAAATGGTAATGTCTGATGAATCCCATCATTTGCTAATCAGGAACGGATTAACAAATCCCTTCCCTTCCCTTCAGGAAGGGATTAACAAGGCTAAGAAATACACAGCCCACATACTCTAAGTGAACTACTGTCAAAAAACTCAGTCATCTTCTGGCTCAGCTCTATTTTACTTACTCTCAGCCCAAGATCAGCTCTTTCCAGCACTGTTTCGAGGTCACTAATATCCACGACTTCTACATTTCCTTTCAAGTTGATATTTTTCACTTTAAGCTCATGACTGGCTTCTTGACCCTAAAAAGCAAGTCATGAGAAAAATCATAGCTATAATCAAACCCCATGGGATTACACAGCAGGATTTAATCCAAATGAAATGCTTCCTAAATACAGGAAAAAAAATACAAGCAGCACTTTTATAAATAAGGGATAGAAAGCCAATGACTTTAAAGCCACTGATTGTGAAAAACTTAAGAAAAGCCTTCATTTAAAAACAAATCTCACAAAGCAAAGGGATAAACTTCAGGGCTGAGGTCCCTCGCCAAGGAATGATGTTTCCTTCCACACTTCAAACACCTCTCTCGGTTTAACTGTGCAGGAATCTCCCGAGTGTTCACAAGGGCCTGAGAAGTAGAAGCAGCCTCACGGAAGAGCACGTCAGCCCACGTCCAAACAATAAATATAACCTATGTTTATACTGCGTTAACCAAAAAAGTTCAACGTCTTCTTATGGTAAAACCCCTAACATTTACAAAGCCCGAGCTTTGATCCAAAATAGTCCAAAAGGACCCAAAATGATCCAAAAAGCCGTTCCCTCCTCAGGCCGCTGCCGAGCCCTCCCGACCCCTCAGCCTCAGGCCGCGCCACCCGCGCCTCAGCCCCGGGGGAGGGAGGGGTCCCGCGGGGGGCTCGTCCCCACGGGTACCGGGGAAGGCCGGGGCCTGCCCAAGGCGCTTCCCGGACACCCACCTGAGCCGGGATGCTTCCCGCCTCCCGCCCCGAATCCACGAAGCCGGCCATGGGGGCCGCCGCCTTCGCCCTTAGCAACGGGACGCGCTGGCCGGGCCGCACCACCCGCCTCACCGCGGGG